>JAQQPU010001817.1:0-31396 GCA_029168905.1 Artemia sp. Kazakhstan ARC1039 | reverse complement strand
GGGGGGGGCCCACACACTGTGTAAAAAAGAATTTCATTATGAGTTTTTCTAGGAACTTTGTAGAAAGTAGTTTAGTCCCAAGAGCAAAAGTTATGAAGATTCGCTCTTTACAATATAAAAATCTGTACAGTTAGAGTCGACAAAAATGCCATATCAGCCATTTCAGACAAAGTTTATGTACTTGAAGATGGTGTCAAGGTGCTTCCACACCGACATATCTAATTTCATATCGAGTTGAATCGCCCCACGCTTTCCGGTTTGGCCTTCGACCACCGTAGTGGCCACCGGGGGATTGGGAGACCCCATTTCTAAGTTTACTTAAAATAAAAATGCTGTTGGTAATGATTAAATGTGTTGTATAATTTTTTTTTAAATAAAATGAAAAAACTGTGATAGTATATTGGTTAAGTGTATTCATTGTTAAATAAAAAAGTTTTTTTTCTAATGCTTATTTCAAATAAATATTTTTGCTATTGTTGTTGTTGTTGTATAAAATATATATTTTTGTAAATAAAGAAAAAAAATATTTATCTTGATTAAGTGTATTAATTATTAACTAAAAATTGTTTTTTTCTGATTGTTTCAATTGTAAAGTGCTCTTATGTTAAAAATAAACGAAAATATGATTCTTTATTGGTTTTGTTGTTGTCGCTCTTCTTGAACGGAGTAGCAATAGGGAAATCATTTATTCATTACACATCTATAGTTTCCAGTTAGTTATAGGTCAGCTGTTGAAGCGAAGAGCAATATGTATAAATTTAAAACACCATTCAAGTCGTTTCTGTGTGGTCCATCAATGTCAGGCAAAACGACACTCTTAACTAAAATAATTAAAAACTGTGATAAAATGTTTATGGAAAAGTCGAAAAAAATCTACTATTGCATCAGTAAATGGCAGGAGTCATATGATAAGCTAGATTTGCAGCTAAGAATACTAGTGAAAAATCTTTAGGGTTGATAAAAAGGAGAAAGGACTTGTACAACAATTACCTTAGTGATAGATCACATGAAATCAAAAGGAATGTAAAGAAAGTGGAGAAAGCATTAAAATATGAACTAAGGAGGAGTGAAGTGGAAGCCATGGATAAAATTGCCGAGGATCTGGAAGATGCAGCTATACGGCATAATAGTAAACCGTTGTACTGGCATGTTAAAAAATTGAGAGAGAGTAGTCAAAGCTAGGAATGGGGCTACAAATAGTGATTAGGAAAATACTAAAGAGAGATGGGCCGAACATCTTGAGAATTTGCTTAACCGAGATAAAAATGAAGGAAGAGATATAGAGGAAAATGAAAAAGTTTGTGATACATTGGATGTGAAGGAAGATTTGTTTTGTGAGGAGAAATTAGCGACAGTACTAAAAGAACTAAAAAATAATTAGGCTCCAGGTGCTGATAGAGTGGTAAATGCATTTTTTCAATATGGTGGCTCTGAGGTTAGAAATAAGTTACTGAAGATTATAAATACGATTTTTGAAAAAGGGGAAGTACCTAACGATTTTAGGAAAACCTTAATTAAGCCACTTTATAAGAGAGGTGATAAAATTGAGTGTGTTAATTATCGAGGAATTAGTCTGGCCTCTTTAGGTATAAAATAATTAGCAATATGATACTTTTTAGACTAAGAGATGCCGTAGACAAAGTTTTAAGAGAAGAACAGTGCAGTTTTAGAAAAGGTAGACGATGTGTCAACCAAATTTTCATTCTTAGATTAATAATTGAGAAGTGCCTGAGTTTTCAAACACAGTTTGTCCTAAGTTTTATTGATTATGAGCAAGTGTTCGATTCTGCTGATAGAAGAGATTTAGTAAAGGTTTCATCCTTGTATGGTATACCAGAAAAAAAGATTAAAGTGATTAAGGTAATGTACGAGAATAATACCGCTGCGGTTAAGGTGGGAAATGAGGTTTGCGGCTGGTTTTGTATTAAATCAAGAGTTAAGCAGGGTTGTGTTCTATGCCCCTTTATATGGATTATTTCGATGGACTTTGTCTTAAGGAGCACAGTAAAGGCGATGGGAAACCATGGAATCAAATGGGGAGGAAAAACTCTCCTTGACTTAGATTATGCTGATTATTTAAGCTTCCTAGATGAAAGTATGAGCAAAATGAATGAAGTTTTAAAGGTTATGTGAGTTCGGGGTACTAGAAAAGGTTTGAAGATTAATGTTAAGAAGATTAAGTCAATAAGGCTAGGAACAAGTGAAGATGAAAAGGTGAAATTGGGTAATGAAAAGTTTGAAGAGGTAGACAGCTTCACTTACCTTGGTAGTATTATTAGTAAAGACGGTGAGAGTAGTGAAGATGTCAAAACTAGAATAGCCAAGGCTCAGGGTGTTTTTCCATATGCCATTTCAGTCTAGGGAAAGATATCCCTTTTCGATCTAACAATTTTTCTTCTTGGTTTCTTTTTCTTATTCTTACTTTTCTTTGACAAGAGTGATGATGATGTCTTTCGCTTCTGACCTGATTAGAGACTGATGAGTGATGAGATGTTTCTCCTCCTTTTAAACCTTTTCCACTTTGTCGTGATTTCAATCGCTCGCCAAGGGATCGTACGCTGGACCTGAGATTCTGTGAAACACTTTCTTTAAAATCTTTACCATCCCCCCAATCGTGTAGCGTAGAGGATGCAAAATCTGCAGCAACCGGCGCAATATATTTTTTAGCCAGCGGTATTGCAGAGCGAAAAAGCTTAGCAAACCAACTGCCAAGACCGTAGCCAGACATTGACGAACGGCCTTTATAATAGTCCATTCCATGACCCAATTGTCGTGGTTGGCGAGCAGCAACATAGCAATCAATATCAGGACATACAAATATGTTTTTTCTATTAGCCATTTTGTTGTTGCTGAATGGGTCGAAAATGACATGTAATCACGGCCAACCCTTTTGTTATAGTTAGAATATCACCTAATTCACTTCTTAGTGTTAACTGACAGAGTTCCAAATACGAAGTGTTTGAAGATGATTTATATTATAGTGATGAACATGTTCCTGGGTTGTTTTTCGTTCGAGAACACGTAGGAGGGGGACATTTGAATTACCAACTCTCGATGTTTCCACAAAGGACGCATAAAGAAATATACAAGAGTCCGAGGCAAAACCAGGTGGATAATCAGTAAAAATAACACGATCCGTCCCACTGACAGTTCCACCGTTTTTACCACTGATTATATTCCCTTTGAAGCCAAGAGCATCTCTTAGATTAAAATTGAGATGAATCATTTCAGTGTCAACGGGTGAACTAATGTAAATACTATCATGTTCCATCGACTAATTAAATTGGAATGTACCATTCTTACGAACAGAGATTTTCCTATTGACTGTACGACACAAATCGTTCATACTACCAAATTCTTTGTTTTCAGTGTGGCATGGGGATATTCACTAGATTTAAGTGCTTCAATCCATTCATACTCGACAAAGAGTGACCAATCGAATGGTATAACTTTTATCTCATACACACGATCCTTTCTCAGAATATCATATGTATTTTTGAGAGTGCAGTTAACAAGAGCAACTTCATACTTTCCATCATCGAATTTGATGGTGGGGGAGAGTTTCGTCCAGAAATCCCTTATTTTATTCATATCATTGTAGAGAGGGTCGGAGATGTTGGACATAAACGTTACATAAAAATCATTGGGCATTGTCAATATTATCAACACTGATCCAAGAATAAAAATCAGAGTTGTATCCAAGCGAAAGAACAAGCAACTGTTTCATGCCCCTGTGAGTACGAGTCTTTAATATCTTTTCAATCTGATAGATTCCAGTGTTTTTAATTTTTGTAATTCATAATCATAAAAGCCGCCAAGAATCTCATCATCTTTCATGTCACGTAGACGATACGTTATGGATGTAGTATCCAAGAGTTTGGAGACTTTAAAAAGTTCAGTGGGCCAAAAGTAATTACCCTTTTCAAAAACATTAGTGGTTCGATTTATTCGAACAGTATCACCAACATTTAGTATCTTCTTTTTCTTCTCATTACCACCACCACCACTGGAATATTTTTTAAGAAAAGTGTCAAGTGTATTGACATCATGATGAACTTCTGTTGGGGTTGAGTTGGACAGGGATCGATATGGACGTTGATTATAAATCAACTTGATTTATCCAAATCATGAATAAAAACAGAAATATTTTTTAAAGTGCAATATCTAGAAATTAAAAGTCGAATAGTTCTTATCAGCCGTTTGGCCAATGCTGCCTTTATTGGACTATGACTGTGATAGAGGATTGTCTTATATTTCATTAGAACCTTCTTTACATGGGGATCAACAAATTCACTACCCCGATCCATTTGAATCTTCTTATAGCAATCCTGTTGAAGGATTATTTCAAGAGCTTTAGCAACTTTATCGCCGCTCTTTGACTTCAGCGGAACGGCATATGCATAGCGACTAAAAACACTGATTGCAAGTAGAATGCACTTGTATGGGTGATTGTGACGCCGTTGAATCTCATCCAGAGTCAAAAGATCTGCTTGTAGTATTTGTAATTGGAAGAAGGCTCTAGTTTTTCCATAGTGTTTACTGCGAACTCTACGATTACGATGTAGATTGTAACTTGATTCATTCTGTAGATCCTCTGCCGCCCGATTCTTTTCAAGTCCAGTAACTTGAGAAAGTGCGGTGGGTGAACTTAAACTCCCCACTGCACCAATATTCTCATAAACATGTTTCAATGCTTCAACCATTTTGAACGTAAACACGTAGTAAAATGTCCACTTCCCATTTGCATACTAACAGGTGATTGTGAGGGGGATGCAGGGATATTAAGACGTCTTCACTTGACTCCTCCACTCATAACTCTTGTCAAATCATTTCCACTTGACGTTCTAGTATTTTCCGAAAATGATTTAAGAACATCATTTGATATTTGACTAAATTCCTTTAATCGTTTTAAAACATGTTTATTGGCAATATGGCTTTTGGGGAAGTTTGATGAGTTTAAAAATGTATGTAGATGACTGTCAAATGATACAAGTCTCTTACGATTTGTGACCAAATCTGATAATAAATCAAGTAGAATATAGGTCCTGCCATGGATTACAACTTGGTTCCCATTAGCATCAATTTGAACATGTTCACTGTCATTGAGATATGTCAAGAGTCTTTTACAGTGTTCACGTTAGGAATGTGGCATTAGATCTGCAACACTTGTCATAACTTTAGACAAATCTTCTTCTTCTTTTGATATTATTGTTGATGGTGATGATGATGATGTTGGAGTCATTTCCTTATTGTGATCAATGACATTCACTTTGAGTGGTCTCTCACGATAGGGTTTATGTTTGTCGACTCGGCGAAGTGCATTTTGAAGCAGAATTAATTTTTCACCGTCGGGTAATTGTCTCATTGTTAATGAATAGATTGAGATTGTCCTCGAAATGTTCCTTTGGTAAAAGGGAGAGTTCAATTGGAGTCAATTTATTGGGTTTGGCCCTTCTCTAGAGAAAACTGGTTACAAGTACTGCAATGGTTGGTAGTAAAAGTGTAAAGAAGTTGCCACCCGCTTGAAGAAGTCGTTTTCTTTTAAAATCGTTTCCTTTATTTTTGCTTGCTGCTGATGCTAGGGAGCATACAAGGAAACGATGTTGCTGTGTCTGTTGCTTAACACCTTCAGTTGAACATTGCCTTCAATTAGATTTAAACAAAGTTCAGATGTGAGATTAATGATTTCTCTGTCAACACAATATTTGAGTATGGCCTTCCTAAGTCGTGGTTCTGAATTACCTAGGACGGTGAATAAATGTCGATGTTCATGTTTTTCACCGGCAAATGTCGATCTTTTTTACTGTTCACCGGCTGATATGCAGTAATTTCATTGTCAAAAATGTCGGTGACTACACGTAAATCCTCGGGTGTGTTCTGATTCAGGTCTAATAGAATAAATCCGTAGGGTTTTTTGGTAGCATGATTGTACGCCGAGAGTAGGAATTTCGGTTCACCCGGATACACCTCTCTGTTAATCGTTATGAGAGAACTGGAATCACGAACGACTCTGTAGATGATATAGTAGGTGCAATTCAAAGCAAGTGTTCTCGTATACTTGATCTGCTGAAACCAATTGTGTAGAACTAGAGTTATGGAGATCCGTTGATGATGAGATCGGACAGTGAACAATTGTATAATCTCCTGAGACTATTCTTCAATGGACTCAGCCAGATCGTCAATAATCAACCAAGAGTTTGATTCAGTACTGTTGAAAATGTCAAGTCCATGTATGAATTCCATGTCTGGAGCAATAGTTTTTATTCTATCATAGGATTCTTGCAAAACACTGCAGCAATAGTAAATTTTTGATGGATTTTCTAAAAATACTTTATCAGGATTTTGAATTATTTTTGTTTAAAGTGTCGTTTTGCCGGACATTGATAGTCCGCAAAGAAACGATCTAAATGGAGTTTTAAATTGATACATAGTCCCCACTTGCATCAATGTCAAAACACAACTGACTGTAGATTGCATCATTCCCTTGAATAAATAATAATAGTAATTTCCCTGATCAGATTCGAGAAGAAAAAAACATTTTTAAGAATGATACACGTTTTTGATTTACAGAATAAAAACATCACAACAAAAAATACTGTAGTATTTTTGGTGGCGTTGAACCGAAGGCCAGTCCCCCTCCTCCCCCTCCCCTCCAGTCCGGCCGCTGGGATAAAAAAAATTGAAGACATTTTTTTCTATGTACAACAAAAAAAACATGACTCTACCTTGCCATAAAAAATTTGTGTCGTACAATCAGTAGGATAATCTCTGTTCGTAAGAATGGTACATTCCAATTTAATTATTCAATGGAACATGATAGGATTTACATTAGCTCACCCGTTGACACTGAAGTGATTCATCTTAATTTTAATCTGAGAGATGTTCTTGGCTTCAAAGGGAATATGATCAGTGGTATAAACGCTGGAACTGTCAGTGGGATGGATCGTGTTTTTTTGCTGATTATCCACCTGGTCTTGCCTCGGACTCTTGTATATTTCTTTATGTGTCCTTTGTGGAAACATCGAGAGTTGGTAATTCAAATGTCCCCCTCATACGTGTTCTCGAACGAAAAACAACCCGTGAACATGTTCATCACTATAATATAAACCATCTTCAAACACTTCGTATTTGGAACTCTGTCAGTTAAGATTA
Organism: Artemia sp. Kazakhstan ARC1039; assembly: GCA_029168905.1. Classification (NCBI taxonomy): domain Eukaryota; kingdom Metazoa; phylum Arthropoda; class Branchiopoda; order Anostraca; family Artemiidae; genus Artemia; species Artemia sp. Kazakhstan ARC1039. Next base: position 24,244 of record JAQQPU010001817.1, on the reverse strand, counting down.
AGAAGTGAATTAGGTGATCTTCTAGCAATAACAAAAGGTTTGGCCGTGATTACATGTCATTTTTGACCCATTCAGCAACAACAAAATGGCTAATAGAAAAAACATATTTGTATGTCCTGATATTGATTGCTATGTTACTGCTCACCAACCACGACAATTGGATCATGAAATGGACTATTATAAAGGCCGTTCGTCAATGTCGGGTTACGGTCTTGGCAGTTGGTTTGCTAAGCTTTTTCGCTCTGCAATACCGCTGGCAAAAAAATATATTGTGCCGGTTGCTGCAGATTTTGCCTCCTCTACGCTACACGATCGGGGGGATAATAAAGATTTTAAAGAAAGTGTTTCACAAAATCTCAGGTCCAGCACACGATCCCTTGGCCAGCGATTGAAATCACGACAAAATGGAAAAGGTTTTAAAAGGAGGAGAAACATCTCATCAGTCTCTATTCAGGTCAGAAGCGAAAGACATCATCATCACTCTTGTCAAAGAAAAGTAAGAATAAGAAAAAGAAACCGAGAAGAAAAATTGTTAGATCTAAAAGGGATATCTTTCCCTAGACTGAAATGGCATATCTACCCCACAAAGAATCTCATCCCACTATCACCACAGCTCTAAATCTTTTCAATGCAGAAAGTGTGGATGCCAGTGTGAAACACGGGTACTATGAACAAATCTATCCACAGCAACCCCTCTCTGAAAACCTACATTTTCAAATTTATTCCAATGAAGACTACTTCATAGTTTTATCATCGACATTTATTGATTTAAAAGTTTTGGTGAAGAAAAAGTCTGACAATTTACCTCCCTCCAACGTCGATGGACTATCCTATGAAAATGGTATACTACACAATTTATTTAAACAAATATGTGTCCACATTAATGGAATGTTGGTGAGCACTAGCAATAATCTATCTATTTATGTTGACGACTCCAATGGCCTATTAGAAATTGAGAGGTCTGCCAATGGCCTTTGACTATAGATCAAATTTTGATACTGATGGTGAACTCACTTGGGCAGTGAGCAAGGCATATCATTTAGTTGGTAGACTCAATCATGAAATATTCAAAATATCCCAATGGACGCCCCCCAATGTTAAAATTGATATAAAGTTACAACTTGCACCATCCAATTTCATATTGAGAAAACACATAATGCAGCACCCGATGCTAATGTAAATCTCACCGCGGCAATACTTCCTGTGTGAAAACAAAAGGTTATGAGTTCTGCTTCTTTGGCAATTGAAAAACTAAGAGCCTCTGGAAATAATATCAAACTACTCGTTCCTAAAACAATCGCCAATCAACGTCATATTGCCACTGGATCAAGTACCTGCACCGATTTTTCATTTATCAATGGTGGAATTCCTTCGAAACTTGCCTTGGCTTTTGTAAAAAGTGCCAGTGCCATAGGATCGTAGACAAGTTCGCCACATGAATTCAAATTATTTGGACTTTCCTATCTTGTATGTAAAGCAAATGGAATTCTTCTCTACAATTTGTCCTTTGATAAATCCTATAGCACCCTATATGAATTGACAATGCAATCCCCAGATCGAGATTCTCAACTAAATGAAAATGGTATTACCGATTCAATGTACGCAAAAAGTTATGGCATCATTGTTTTTTACTTTTCAAGTACTGAAGATATGAGTATTGTCCGAACGGGTACTGTACGTTTAGAGTGTACCATTGACAAACCGTTGACAGAGAGTATAACATTAATCTCACTAAATCAATTTGAGACCTATTGAAAAATTACCCCTGACGGTAGTGTTCTATTAGACTTGGCACTATGAACACCAATCAAATAATCGATGTATTTAACATGGATCCTTTTATGTCCAAATACAAATCATATTGTATACCCTCAGATTTCCTTGATTATTTTCATACTGTTAACAAAACCATTATCATTGTTAATAGTAGTCTATCGACTGTGCAGACGGGTCATTGGCTATCAATCTATCAAACAGCGAAGAATATAGAATTTTTTGATCCTCTTGGTCTACCATATGCATTTTACACACCACACATCAAAAACTATCTTGAAGGAAGGGGGAAAACAATTATTTAAAATCGGATGCGAGTACAAGATTTATCAACCAAAAGCTGTGGTTTTCATGCATTATTTTATTTCATTTTTCGATGTCGTGACTATACTTTCAGTGAATTTCTCAACATTTATTTACACAGTCCACGCTTGAATGACTTTCTAGTAGAAAATACCTTCTCAGACCTGTATAGTATTGATTTCAGTGCCTTAAGAATAAAGTGTTTTAAAAATGTATGTGAATTTGTTTATTAATAAAATACATATGCACTGTAAAAAAAGTCTTTTGTCTTCATTGTTTAGATTTCTTCTGCTTCTTCTTCATAGTCATTTAGATTGTCATCATCATATTCGTTGTCGACAACGATTAGTGGAGGCAGATCATTCGAACTCAACTTGTACTGATCCTGGCGTGCAAAATCCGGGTTAAATTCTCCACAATATATTGTAGCTTCATTTTTATTAAATCTTCTTGTGAAGTCAATGATACTTTTACGATTCATATTGAAAAATTCACCTGTTTCTATCTGATTATTTGAAGTAATGTCGCACACAATATTATCAAATGAAGAATCACTTTCTGTCACAGGCTCACAGCCAAATAAAAATCACTTGATTTATAATCATTACTAGCATTGTCCTCACAAAGATGACGCAGGAACCATACTCTCTTCATGTTTCTACAATTGAAACGTGCTCCAAATTCTTCTTCCCAACACAATTTAAATCCACGACGGTACCAATCCCTTAGAAATAAACTGAAGTCACGTTTAGGGTTTTTTCCAATCATACCAGGGTAAGTATTCTCCCACTGGTTACACTTATAAAATTGACAATTGGAGCATAGATATCCATTAGGATGAGAGTCACAAGTCTCTTCAAGACAGGTATTACAGTCCTTAATTTGTACAGCATATCCTTTATGCAATTTACACGGATTGCATAGTCTACACTTTTCATTATAGTCATCAACTGTAGTACAGTCCTCACATGATGACCAGCTGCCCAATGTATATAAACATAGTGAACATTTATGATACGTTTTTTCGATGTTGTATGTCTCACTGCCAAAAAGAAACTGACGCCAAATCAATAAAAAAATAACATTGTCTTCTAGGAGGAGCAGGTGGAGGAGAATTCATCGAGTATCGTCACAAAAACTCATTTCCTACTGTTTTAAAGAATGAATTTCTAGGTAGTGAATAAAAGAAGAATCACAGTGTCATTTTGCTTCGTTTCAATTAATATATCAACACACTGAGTAAATGCATTTGATTCACAACGCATAAGATTCATACAATAGTCCAAAGATGGGGAATCAGTTCCTATTATGCTGTTAAGCATTTCTAGAGAAAATATTTGCCGTTGATAATTCCAAAAAGTCATTATCTAACACTAAACATTTTTCGAATTTGACTAGATTCCGCAAGATCTTCTGTTTCTCAAATCCAATCATTTTCGTTCTTCATACTCCCACTACCAGCTATAGACCAAAATAACAATTGCAAGTTTTTACTTTGTGCACAATCTCAATACCTCTTGGACAGCACCACCCACCATAGAGAGAGAGAAATTGGAGTAAACGGACATCTAGAGTGTCTAATAAAAAGCATTATAAAAAAATGTTTTTATTGACAGAAATGTAATAAAAGAATGTATTTTCACTCTCTTTGCTTTAGGTGAGTCAATCCATTTTCCTCAATGTGTTTCATAATAGCATTCAATCCATGCTGTAGTCGTGATAAATACATTATATTCACTTTTGCGGCAAAGCATAATTGTTAATCTGACTTAAATTTGCTCAACGATATAACGTATCTGCCAAACATCTCATCCCACTCAAATGTTAGTCGGGAATCCTTTCCAATTTCAACAGCTACTTTGGGGGCCCTTGTCATCACAACATCACTGTCACCTACTTCGAGGTGTAATAGTGTGAAACTACTCATTTTCACAATATTTGAACGTTTATTTCTTCAGTTTGAAATAATGTAAACTAATCAAATTCAACTTATTGACTGAGATACTAACTCGGTATCGGACTTTTTATATCCACGCTCAATGTCATGAGTAAAAGCGTCAACACCTATGATCATTCTACAATGAAGAATAATGTCTAACATTAAAACATCCTTAACAGCCTGAAAAACTATTAAAAACCATATATCCATACAATAAAACATTCATACAAAAAAAAACATTAAATAAAACACAAACCACATTACAATACCAGGAAAAAAAACCATCAATGCACGAAAACAGTCATGACTTTTAACAGAAACATGATATTTAACACCAGTACAATGAACAATAAAAATCCATAAACATAAAACATCCATAAACACTAAACAGTCATATACCCGTCTTCTCTCTTTAATTGATAGAGTAATGTCCTATCTGTCTGCTACCTTAGTACACAGTAATGTCCGACCTGGCCGCTACCTTTCATTGATACAGTAATGCCCCACCTGGCCGCTACCTCAGATTAACACAGTAATGCCCCACCTGGAAGTTACCTTTCATTAATACAGTAATGCCCCACCTGGCCGCTACCTATCGTTATAGCTACACTACTATCGTTATCGTAGAAACTTCAAAAAAAGCTCATTCAATTGAAAATTTATAGGGCTAGTGCCCTTTTTAATAGTCAAAAGTGATTGGAGGGCAACTGGCCCCCCACGCCCATCATTCCCCTAAACATATCCAATAAAAAATTTGAGACAGCCAATTTGTTCAGCGTAGTGGATTTCCAGATAGAAAATATGTTTTTGAGGAGGAAACTCCCCCGCAGCCCTCAGAGCAAGGGTTTTAAGTTATGCCCTGGGAGCATATAAGGTTTTTATAGAAGGTGTTGTCGTAGAAACTTCAAAAAAGGGCTCATTCGATTGAAATTCAAAGGGCTATTGCCCTTTTTATATTCGAAAGTGATTAGTAATATTTTGTTGTTGTTGTTGTTGTTTAGACCAGGGCACTTCGTATCGAAGGAGTTGTCGTGGGAATATCTAAAGGGGCTCATTCGAATGAAAATAGAAAGGGCTGATGCCCTTTTTAATAGTCGAAAGTCATTGGAGGGCAATTAATCCCCCTTCCACTACAACCCTCCCACACCCACCCTCCCATTTGCCAATAATGTTTAAAGACTAAATGTTGCCTTAAGATTGAATCAAAATGCACTGTGATAATGCTAATTCCTAATAAGGCATCACAACAATATCACAAGAACGACTGAGGGTATTATGTTCAAACTTTCGGGGCTACTTCTGCTCTTGAAATTTAACCAAATCAAAATAGCGTAATTGTATCCAAGCTATCAAAGAAAGTAAACAGATTTTTTTGCGAATGGTATCAAGTTTTCCATTTCAGGTCAACTAGAGGAGGTATGAAACTAAATTAAACAGTACTATTTGTGTCCAGATTTTTAAAAGGGTGTATGTTGTTAAAAATTGCTGAAAATTTTTCTTCGACAGACAAATAGCAGTCCAAACCATAAAGTCTTAAAAAACACAAAGATTTAAAGTGTTATTTCCTTTTTCCCTGAAAAAAACTATGTCAATATAAAACTAACAGAAATTAATTAAAAAAACTTTTTCCACAAAATAAGTTTTTCAAAGAAAAGTAAAGAACTCCATTAAACAAAAAATGAGCAAAAATAAAATCAAATAATCTGCCAAGCGTGAAACTACTGCAAATCAGCATCGATAAATAAATGAAACCCAAAACGAACAGAAATTACAATAAATAACCGAGTCAAGCTCAAAACGAGCAGAAATTAATATAAGTGGGTGCAAAACCCCTATGCCTTTCCAAGGCCAGAACAAAATTTGCACTTTACTGAAAAAATACAAATGAATGTGCATTGTCAGTTTAAAATACATATACTAATATTTAGCAATCAAAATATTAATATCATTTGATTTATTAAACTTAGTAAAGTAAAAACATTTATAATTTCTGTTCGTTTTGGGTTTCATTTATTTATCGATGCTGATTTTCGGTAGTTTCCCGCTTGGTAGATTATTTTATTTTATTTTTACTCAGTTTCTATTTAATTAAGTTCTTTACTTTTTTTGAAAAACTTCTTTTTTGGAAAATTTTTTTCTTAATTAATCTTATTAAAAATCACACCACCAGATTCAGCGTCTCAGAGAACTTAACTGTAGAGGTTTCTAGCTCCCATCTACAAACATCTGAAATGTTATGTTTGTCAGAGAAAGGTCGTGGATGCATGTTTGTCTGTTTTTTTTTTTTGTTTTTATTTCATGTGGGGTGGGGTCGTATGACCCAATGGCCCTAGAATACCGAAAGAGAGTTTATTTCAAAGGAAAATAAAAGTTCTAGTTTCTTTTAAAAGTGACCAAAAAGACTGTAGAGCAACTAGCCCCCTTTCAATGCCCCTTTTTCTCAAAGTCGTCCGATCAAAATTTTGAAATAGCCAATTCGTTCAGCATAGTTGAAAGGCTCAATAGCTGCGTCTTAGAAGATATCGTGACCCCCACAGCCCCTGGAGATGAAAGGCTCTAAGCTATGAAATTTGTCTGTGGTTTACCCATAGTACTTATTGTTGGGAAGTATACAAACATGTTCTATGGTTGGGGGAGTGTTACACTAAGTCTTATTTTCCAAAGGGAGAATTTTCCACGAGGAGGGAAATTATTGGGAGATCACTTTCCAGGAGAATTTTTACACACTGGGGAATTTGACAGAATTCCAATGCGAAGTGACTTTTATTCGTCCTACTTTCTCTTTTCAGCTCAATTTTTACATGTGGAGATGTTCCCTGGGAATTTTTGCGGAAATTTTTCAGTGTGGGGGTGGATTTTCTGTGGGAAAAATTTTCCTCGTGGGATTTTCCGCGGGACAAATTCTCCATGCTGAAATTTTCAAAGGGAGCAACTGTCCACTGGGGAAGAATTTTAGGGGTAAGTTTGCCACTTAGGGGGGGGGGGGGTTCGCGGCTTGATTTGGAAAACGACCAGAAATTTGTCTTTCAAATAAAATTATACTAAGCAAAATTGTTCCGGCGGAATCGTCCGCAAGATATTTTCTTGGCCTTGAATTTTCACTGAATTTTCAGGGAGGACGGAATTGCCTGGAGGGTTATTTTACGTGGGGAAACTTTCTATGAAATAATCTTCAGGGGGGGGGGGGCTTTTCATGGAGGAGGAGCTGGATTTCTGGCATTATTTTAAAAACGATCAGAAATTAAATAAAAAAACACGTTTTTTCAACTGAAAGTAAGGAGCAGCTTTAAACTTAAAACAAAAAGAAATTATTCTATATATGAGGGGGTTGCCCCATCCTCAATTCCTTGCTGTTTAAACTAAAGTTTTGACTGTTTGTCTAATTTTTTTTTAAGAACGACAAGAAACGCAAGGACCATTTAATAGAATAAGACGCTATTTCAAAAGTACTTCAGAACTTTAACTTGAAGAGCGAGGGAGTGAGGAGGGGGCAACCCAACTCATATACAGAATAATTTCTTTTTGTTTTAAGTTTTAATGTTGCTCCTTACTTTCAGTTGAAAAAACCTGTTTGTTTGTATTTTATTTATTTACATTCAGAGGCGTGAGATATGTAGGCTGTTGTATTTTTTGATATAAGTTGTCTTTATTTTGGAGATTTCTTAGCCAAGTTGATAAAGTTTTGGTCGTATCCCTTGGCTCAAGAGATGACTTTGACAACAGCCAAATAGTCTTTACGAAGTTTTTTACGACTTAGCCAAATGGTCCTGAAGAAGTTAGATGTTTGAAAATCGTTTCTAGGTTAAAAATTAGGCTCCAGTGGATAAGCTATGGCAGAAAGAGGAGATAACCTCTCCTAGGCGCTCTTCTGTAGCGATGAAATTTTAAACACTGAAATTGCCCCTGGTTTTAAAATAACTACTTACATCTTTGTTAAAACGGTTACAATTACCACAAGACGATTACCACAGTTTAAAAAAATCTGGTAATCAATTATAGAAACAGCATAACTACGATGAATTTTATTTCGTTGAAAAAAGATTATGATACAATAAGATGAAAGGTAAACACATTGATTATCCATATATTGATTATCCAAAACCTCTGTATCCATAGCCACCATATCCTCTTCCTCCATAACCACCATAGCTTCCGTAGCCACCATATGGACGACGATATCCACCATAGCCTCCGTAGCTTCCATAGCCTAAAAAAATGATTGGTAAGTTACTGCCAGTGCGCTGAGACTCCATTACTGAGTTATTTTAGCTTCTCTTCAAGCACAGAGAGTTCCGTCACAGAGATGCGAATCATTTAAAGCCTGTGTAATTATCTCGAAAAGTTACTAGTGTATGTAAAAATGTTTAATATTTCAGGAAGTTCCCAAAAAAGAGGAAACTCAGATCATTTCTGGATGGGGAGGAGATGTAAAGTCCACTCTCCTTACCGGTTCAAATTTATCACAAAAACTATTTTTGTCGCAAGAATATATTGTACTCAAGCTATTAATAATAATAATTTTTCAGTAATTTTATCAAGATATTAATTTTTGTTTTTTTTTCTCCTGCAATAAATGTTAGTATGCTCAATTTGTCCAATAATTATCTAATAATTACCTAATCACAATTTCTTGTCATTAGTATAGACTTATTGGTAGGATTTTTAAATCAACTGAATACAAAAACTGTACGAAGTTTGATTTTGTTTGATTTACCATAGTTTAAATACTGTTCTTGCTTTTTGGAGGTCTATGGTTTATAGATCTAAGACTAGAAAGACTAGTTTGCCTTGAGTGTTTTTGCATGGTGTTCTGTTTATTACTATTTTTAATTATTAACATAACTGAAAAGTTTGCCTGTACATTTTTAAGTCAACAGGCTACTTTACTTATTTATAAGTAGAGAAAATAGAAATACAGTTACTAAAAACTCTGAAAAAAAAGATAAATGAAATTCAGCTCTTAAATAAAATTTGAAGTTCATGGTAAAGGCAAGGAGTGGTATGCTGGGTTAAAGGATGAGCGTGGAAAATTATGTTGGCCTCTGGTGGTTTTTGGTTTTCATTATGTTACTAGTAGTAATAATAACAGTAATCAAGTCTACTTGACTGCTATATGGCTAAAACTAATTTGATATCAGATGGGTTTTTTCATTGGTTTCTTATGCCAACCTTAGGGTATATGCTATTCAAATCAAGATTGTAATATTAAAGTTAATTGTTGCCGCTATGCTTGCGACCAAGTTTTAAGAATCAGATTAATTATTTTTAAGCCATAAGTTTTGTTGTTTTTGCCCCTTCAATCTTCACGATCAACCTTTTTATTTTCACAAGAAAGTATATGTTTGTTTTTTTATTTATATTGTATATTAATTGTCTAGTTCTGAATATTTATACAAGACAAAACCAAATTTCAGCTTCGACGACTTTTTTCCGTTGTGAATGGAAGTTATAAACACTTTCGCCTTAGATTTACAGTACAACCGAATACTTATACATTGCGAATGTCGTTTTTTCTAACAGACAAAAGAAAAAGATATTTTCTAACGTTTTACCCGTTTCTTAATGAACGATGGGGAAACGTATTTTGAATACATAGTTGTAAACATTGGTCTCACCTCTATAACGGGCATCAGCATCTTCCTCTCCTTCAATAGGGACATTTTCTGAAGGAGTGCCGTCTTCAACGGGATTAGTTTGAGGTTTAGCTGAAAATAAAAAGATGAATTTCTTTTAGGGAGATAGAAAGTTTAACAAACATTAATTTCAAGGGTACTAAGTAACAAAATATAAATGAAAAAGAAAAATCATTAACAAAATATGTAAAGATCATTAGGCCTGCTAAAGCCCAAAACAACAGATGAGACGACAGCAAAGATAGCTTTATTGTAATTAAATAAAAAAATTGAACTAAGTTTTGGTAGAATTTGTAATTAAAAATTTTTTTTTGTCTTTACTAAATTTCAACAAATTGAAATGAAAATACAGTAGATATTCAGATATTTGTTTTTTATTTAAAACAAAAGTTTTCAACTTTCTAACGAACATTAAGTATGTAATAAAAAAATAGAATGGTTAAAATTAATAAAAATATAGGAGAATAATCTGAAACGTAATTTATTCACTTATTCGAGTAAAAGACTTTGATAAGACTATTGTTTTGGAAAAGGTTGTTTTCTTTGTACCTAGATCTGTTGGTCCAGTAAATCCACAGTGATTGTAAAACGTTGAATTGAATTAAGTTAGGCTACTTCAATCAAAATATCTTTTTATTTTTAAAGTAACTTAGGTGAAAGCTTTTCGTTTGCTTGACAAATGGCTCATGTATTGAAAGTACCGATTTCCTATATGTTTGCTTTCGGCCGGGAGTGCTAAGCACTCCCGGCCGAATACTACCCGTGTACTCGTATCATACTACCCGTGTCATTCCCCTAGTTTTTTGAGGATCCCAGTTAGATCTTGGTTGACTCTGGCTAAGCTTGTGGAGTCAAACCGCTGTCCCCTGTCCCCAATCAAATAATTAGTGACACAGAAATGTGTTCAGCTGGTTTGGACGTCATGGGATTACAAGATTATTTTTGTGTGCCATCCAGCCGCCGTGCAAATCAGCAATTAGGTTAAAGAGTGAATTAAATTAATTCAAACCAATTTGATTTAAAAAATAACTTTTTTCATATAAATTTAAAAACTGACTCTTTTATTTTTTTAAACGTTTTGAAAGAATAGTGGGTTATTCTAGCCCACTATTCTTTATATAAAGAAGATAAACTTAGTGTAGGACACTTATGAAAATGAATACATTCTTTTACATTCTGCTTTACATTCCTTTGAAGTTATAACATTTAAGTTTCCTTTCAATGATGAAATTGTTAATTTCACAAGTCTTAATTCACACTTAAAAAAAAGAAGATAAAATCAATTGGTAAAAATTGCCTTTCTTTTAGTCAGATTGTAACAAAATATTGGTTATCTTAATGAGTAAATAAAAAATAAGAAAAACTTTGCACACTTTACTAAAGATTTTAGATTAAGATTAAAGGCAAGTGTAAAAAAAGAAAAAGAAGTGATGAACAGACGCTTTCCAATTAAATAGCTTTTAAGGCGTGAGGACCTAAATATATTTTGGAACAAGTAATATAAACAAAGTTAGCTGATTTTTTTTTTAGTAAGTAAGTAAGCATGACAGCACTAGACCCTCAAGGTCCCCACCGGCGGTGCTGATCTCCGTTTCGAGGTCTTTCGACCAGAAGTGTAACGGGGGGGGGTAGCCTTCCTGTGCTTTTGCACACCCTTTCTGCTTACCTTCCCTAGATTTTTCAGGTACCCATTTTGAACTGGGTCGACTTTGGCTGAGCTTACAGAGTCGCACCACTGATCCCCGTTCATAACCAAATAACCAACCGCGCCAAGAATCGAACCCATGCCCCTTAGACAAAAGATTCCTAGCCCAGCGTGCCAACCACTTAGCCAGGACGGCTAATTATTTTTTTTAGTGGTTTATATTTAAACTTTTACCTTTTTTCATTTTACAATTTTTTTTAACTCAGCTCCCAATTTGTAAATAAATTGTGTCTCAAATCGTCTGTCACATAAATTTGGCACGTTCTAGTTAACAATCATTATGTGACTCATGAGAAGCCTCAAATTTAAAAAAAAAAGGAAAACAAAATTTTTATATTAGTCAAAATATTTTTTTATTACGGTTAATTTTATAGATGTAAATGGGCTGCTTGTTTTTGTCAGACAATTTGAGGGGAAGGTTGAACAATTGTGATATCCGTAACAAATTCAAGCTTTAGAAAAATAAAACACCGATTCACATAACATGCATGAAGATACTGATTTCTTACCGAATGCAGCTGCAATCATTGCGAAAAGAACAAGAAGAAATACTGATTTTATCATTTTTAGTCTCTACCGTGTGTAATTTTTTGACAACTGTATAAAACTGTTGCTTTCACTGGTTTTTAACTTCTTTTATACTAGTCGAGTAATTACGCTTAGCGTCATGGAGTAATGCTTTTTCTTCTGTTGCGTAATATATATTACCGCAATCAAGTTTTGTTAAAGCATAGGTCGTAGAACTGCATCTAAATTCATTAAAAATGTTTCTTTTTGGGAAGACAAAATACTCAGTAAAATTGAATCGAAGTTTCAAATAGCAAACAGTTCGGGGCAATGAGCTGTAAGTAAATAGCGACACTGGATAATAGTAAGTAAAACAATTGACTGTTTTTGCTGGTTTTACTCATCAAAGTCTACAAGCCGGAATAAAATACCTTATATTCGGAAAAGAATAGAAGAATAGAATTGGAAGAATAGAATATGGTTGCCGAATTTGAATCTTGCGTCACAAATAGTACTATTACGTATAAATCATATCGAAAGAATTTGACCTTTACGTCAAACAAAATCTATTGTACAAAATACATAAATGAAATGAGTCAAATATTAATTGAAAGTCAAAAAGAAAAAAAACAGATACAAATAAAACTAATGACTAATTGTCCTGGCTAATGTACAATTCGACAAAACTTGGTACAAAACTGTTGCGATATCTTTCGTGTTTCGCAGGGATGGGAGTCAATTTTGGGACTTCTTGGGATTTTATACGGGGTGGTCTATTGCGGGCGGGAAGGTAGAGCTCGGAGATGAAATAAAATTCTCTAGCACTTTTTTAAGTAGTGAAAAAGATTTTACCATACAAAATTAGCTTTTTCCGACACAACACTGATTGGCATAGAACATAAAAATTCTGAGATAGCCAATCAATTCGAAATTATCAAAAATTTATGTATTGAGCGTTCTATATTTAAAGTCTGTAATGCACACGTTGGCGCATTTGTTTATGAAGAGTCAAGTAGTCCACACAAAAAATGACCAAAACAGATATCAGTTTTAAATCCTCTTTAACTTAGTTGATTCACTTCATATTCAATAAACTTAAGTATAGTCATTTGCAATTACGCATCAGCTATCATCAAGGAGGACTCCTGAGTCCTTTTTAGGTGGGAGACGGGGAGGAGAACCTGATCCCTGTAAAACTGCATTTGCATCTCAAAATATTTTAACTTTCTATAAGCCATCAGGTAGGGGCTGAGTGAAATGAAAAGCAGAGTTGTCTCAATTTTAGGAGGGGGACTGATTTGCCTATTTTTCAATCCTTACCCCATAAATTTTAAATAATAAATATTTTTGTGAGGAGGGAGGGGTTATTGAAGAAAATAAAAAAAAGACAAAATTCTTTTTCCCTCCCCAAGATATTTACGAACACATTTTGCATTCCTCCCCCCACAAGAGGTAACAATTAAACCTTAATCCTTCTTCGTTTTGCCTGAGCTTGAATATGGATGCTGTAATGTGATAGCTTCCCTCGTATTGCAAAAATAAAATAAAATGTTTTTATCTGTAGCATAAAAAGTTACACTCATATACTTACCAACACAAAAGGTACCAGTCGTGTTAGAATTATCAAGTTGATTCACAATATGCTTGATAAGATTTTGCAAGTGGTTCTGTGTAGTTTGGGGAGGAGGGGTGCTTAATACCAAATGTCAACTCTTACACCCAAATTCCCTAAATGTTTTTGAACTTTCAGATACATATAGAAGATTTTTTTTTTTGGGGTGAGGGGGAATCTCCATTCACTCCGAAATGGGATTGAGCATGTACATTGGTACTCAGGGGTAAAACCCTCTTTCTTTTGCAGAAAAATGTATTTTTTTTGTAGCTAAAAAGATTGCATTCATATGCTTACTGGAAGAAAAAGGTGGAGAGAAAAATGTATCTTAATCGTCTTCGGGGAATTTCACAAGAAGGTAGAGGAAAGCGTTACCAGGAAGTCGATTTCTTGTAGACGTCAAAATGGAATCTTTGGTCTCAAGTTTCTTTTCTGTAAATTGAATGGTTCTTGGTAACTAATTTGATATCAGTATGCATATCAGAAGAATTAACTTTTTATATTTATTCCAATATATAAAACCCAGTAATTTTGAAGGAACCCAACGAAGGTAGGAGTCTAGGAAAACTTACCATATTATGAAAAAAATGGAAATACCCCCAAAACGGTGAGAGATTTTAGCAAAATTACGCCATCGAATGCAACATATAAGAAAAATCTGTCATTTTTCTGGTCTGATAAAGATGATCATGAATTCGTGTTTATTTGTTGTTTGTTGTTCAGTTTGTCATAAGGGATTTTTGTGTCGAAATAGAGGTACTTGAATATCAAGAGAGGTCTCTATAGACAGCTGTGGGGATATTGTTCAGTGCATCCATTTTAACACCTATTTATATTTATCTTATCTTTCTTTTTTATTCCGCTTCCCTTTAGATTATTAGGATCACATTTAACATGTAATTTTTAGTTCTTTCTCACTTTTCCAAGTTTAGTTTTTTTAATATCAAGTATCAAATTGCAACCCTATGGCTCCTTCAAACAGTTTGTGGTAACGAACTGCAAGTAAGAAGCCAATCGGTCCAGTTATAACTGAAGCTTAAAAAAAGTAATGAGAATTGTTTCATTAAAATGGATTGCCTTTTTTTATTACTACTTTTGCTATTTCTTACAAGTTACTGCAACACCAAGCGACTTAAGGCCAGCAGAGCTACGCAAAAGCAAGCTCCTCCTCTACCTCAATAAATTTGAAGCCTCCCTCTTCGCACTTTCTCAAGAGGTCTTAGATTCCTTTAAATCCTTCCTTAAGACCTCCTCTCACCCTATTTAGGGACAAACTCCTTTTTATTTGTCCTTAAATGGCTTGCTGGAAAGGATACTGTTTGGCAATCTTTTATTCTACATTAAGAGAATATGCTCTGGTCATCTCAACCTTCATCTCATTATAGCCGTAGAAAGCGGAAAGTATTAGATTTGTTATACAGCTTACTGTTTGAAAAAAAGTTAGTCAGAGGGGTAAACAAAACCATCCGTAGACAGTTCCTCTGGAAAACATCGAACAAATCTTCCTCAGTCTATTGGGTTTCCAAACCAATAGAACCACATCTGACCACTATTATTGCTGTTGCTTCTAATGCTCGATTCTTGGTTCACAGAATTATCCTCAAATCCTTCCAAACTTTTTTAAACTGTGAAAAAGTACCTTGGGATTTAGTTATTCTACTTGTAACAACTTTACTGTACTCACCATCTTTACTGGTAATACCACCCAGGTAAGTCAAACTATCCGCTTCATCAATTATTTTTTACCCAACATCATTTTTTCATTTTCATTCATTCCCAGCATAAGTGACTTAGTCTTCTTGATATTAATTTTCAATCTTTTTCTCACGCCCTTAAATGTCAAGGCGTCAAAAAAATACATTTTTTGGCGACTCTCTCATTTAAGACACTAAATTCATCAGAATCAGCACTTTATTCCTTACTTTGCCATATTTTTTCGTGTGCTCCTCAAGACAAAATCAATTAAAGAAATACATATCGCTGTTGTAGCGGTAGCTACAACCTAGAAGATTCGAAAAAGTCCCATAGTGACAAAGAATTGCCCAAAGCTCCTGAAAATAATGTCAGATCGAAACATAAGGTACATCATTTGAACCACCTTGTCTGAAAACCTTGTACAGAAAACTTACAGTTCTTTGGCTTGCACAACAAGGAAAATGCATTGGCTTGAAAAACTATAACCACGATATTCTGCATAGAAAGTATCTGTTTTCCGTTTTTTTTAATAGCTCATTTTAAAGGGAATAGCAACATTTACGTGATTTCTTAATTAACAAAAAAGAACATTCAAAATAAAATCATTTTTTCCGGAAAATTGCATTTTTGTATTATACTGGGGTGACGAGGGGTGACGAAAGCAATAAAAAAGGCCGCCAAAAGGATTAAGGTTCGAGTGCCCGTAAGAATGGTTATTTTTACCGTAAAGAACGCACTCTCGCCCAAAGTAACTGAAATATTAATGCAAAAAGGTTTTCGGGTTTTAACAACAAATCTGCCTCTTGAACTAGAACTAGAAAATTTTTCGAAAATTTTGATTTCAGCTCGTTAGACAAAACTCTGAAATTACTCTCTATGCGACTGACGGATCTACTCAGATTTAAAATGTCATCGGCATAATTAACAAGAGACAAATCAATTCCACGAAAAATAAAACACGTTTTCACGGCTTCTGAGCCTCGATGACACTGTTATTATAAAGAGGCAGTGATGATAAAGCCCCTTGGCGAATGCCTTTCCATACTGGTATGAGGTAATCGGGTACAGTCGGGCTCTGGTTTTTTACTACCCTTACTCTAACCTTCAACTTAAAATAAATGTTCCTATAAGTACCAATTATAGATCTGTCAAGACCTCTCTTAAACGCAGAGACAAACTGTTGTGCATGGATACCTGAATCAAAAGCCCTGATGACGTCGTGACTTGCATATACCACGGTTTCTCCTTTAACATTTGCGTCCAACCAAACATTATACAATAGGCTATGCACGTGCTCGTGGCTAATATTTCTCTTGAAACCGAACTGCGAATCTGGCATACTACAAACATATTTTATCTCCTCAATAACTAATAACTCCATCAATTTACAAAAAACGGGAGCAACGGTTATCGGGCGGTAAGAACAACATTCAGATGGGCCTTTACCTTTCTTGATGACAGGGGTGATTACACCGGTACAAAAAATATTTGGCACTAGACCGCAACTAAAAATCATTTGGAACATGAGTACTAGATGTACTGTTAAGAGTTCACTACCAAGAATTATGCATACCACAGATATTATCTACTCCTTTAGAGCACTTCTTTTTTAGTTTAAGGATAGCCGAACGAAGATCCGACACAGTCACTACGTGGCCAAGATCCGGTTCCAAAGATTCTAAACAGAGATCAAGATCTCTCTCAAACTTGCACTTCAATTCAGGACCAGGTGAAGCAAACTCGCTCGTGAAATAACTATTCCATTCACTTTCACGAGGAGCGGATTTGTTACTGGGCGCTTTTGCAAATCGATTCTTCTTGATGAATTTCTAAATATTATTTGGATCGACTCGTAGCGACTCACTGTTTTCATCATTAACACGAGAGCAATGCAAGGCGAGCCATTTGGAGAACTGTTGCTTTGTATACAATCCAACACTTTTAACGACAACTTGTTTAGGATGGCCCGAATTAATCCTACATAGTATACCACATTTTAGCTTGATGACACGCATTAACCAAAGCTGGGTTTTTCAACCATCCTAGATCTTCTGACCCAATTCTCACTTTAAGATTAGGAACCGTGGTTTTTTCTGCACAGCGCAAGGCGTGAGTTATTTCACTACAGTACATATTTAGAAGTATTTGTTTCTCATCACATGCAATCGGCGAGCTTTGGAGCAGTAGCTGGAAACAGACTTTAATCTTTTCCAGGATTCCGTCACGCACAGACCTGAATATGGCTAAATTAGCTTTTTGCCATACAGTCTTCTGGAACCACTTTTTCTCCTTTGGAGCATCATTTGGAGCATTATTCAGGAGGTCATTAATAATGAAGGTATTGGCCAATGGAAGGTGATCAGAAACACAGAAGCCGATATCAACCTCACCGTCACCGTGAGTCCTCAAGTCGGGAGAGCAGAGCAGAAAGTCTAGCGAGGACGTGGAACCGGAATTATGCACATACGTGAAGTCTACTCTGTTTCTCAGTACCCGCAGACTCGGGTGGGCTGCGAGCAGGATTTGACCTCTCGAATCATTAGCATCAGAGATGTTAGAGTTCATATCTCCGGAAATAATAGAGGAAAGCCTTTTTACCGCGCATAATGTAGCAACAGCAGCTACATTTCCGCAAGCAATATTAAACTTATTGTCAGATAGGACAGTCCTGTAGTTCGCTGACAAATAGACTGATAGCACAACAGTATTTTCAATTTTCACTGCAACATAAATGTCCGCTTCTTTAAACGCCGAGGCACAAAGTGAGGCACGGACAATGATAGCAACACCACTAGAGGGACGACCTCATCCTGACCTAGAAGGAATGCCAAACACATTTACGTTTTCATTTAGTTGTAAGAGCTGGAGTCCCTCAACCGACAGGAAATGTTCCTGCACGCAGACAATGTCAAATTTGCTAGCAAGGTTTTCTAAAAGTGGTAATTCAGATAGTACTCCGTCATTTATGTTTCACGTCACTATTTTCAGAGTGCTGGAGCTAGTCATCGCTTAGATAGGGCCTTTTGGCTTCTGGACAACTAAAACTGTAGCAGGGGTGCTTATCGGAGCCACAGAGGGCGCACTTCATCTGGTTCTGGCACGGGGTGTCTTTAGAAATAGCGTTGCCTCCTCCGCAGTTTGAGCATCTTACTTCATTAGAGCAGTCCTTTGCAATATGCCCATAGGCCTGACACTTGTAGCAACACCTCGGGAGAAAATGAAAGTCCTCGACTGGAATTCGTTCATAGCCTATAATAAGCGGAGATTCCATCGCGGCGGTTAGATGCTGCTTGGTCACAAATTTATGTCTGAACGATCTCGTTTTACCGATCTGAGAGACCTCAGCACAATTATTCACAAGACCACATAGATCCTCCTCAGTAACGCTGGTGGGTACGTGTCTTATTATGCCAAAGAACGCAGGACTGGGCACTTTTGCTTCAATACTTGAGTCGCATTTAGCATTAGCAAAAGCCTGTGCAACTGATTTCGCAGCCTCTTGATCGTTCAGAACAACTTTTCAGTCGGTTTTGAGAGTTTTCAGTTCCACAATATTTCCACAGTTGCTTCCACATACTTTATCGAGATAATCCTTTTGTGAAACGGGATCGTCCAGTCTTTTCGGGGGATTCCTTAGCATGACTGCATAAGTCAGCACTGTTGCAGTTTGTAGTGCAGCAGAGGAAGCTGCCGGTCGGGGCTGGCTCGCGGATCTCACAAAACTGTCAAAATTAGCACTAAGCTCATTCACTTTTCTGGTCATTGTCGCTGAGATTTTTCCTGCAATCACAAGAACCTCGTCAGGCTCATAGTTAACAAAACACGGCAAATTGACTTTGGTGTCATCGCAGCATTTCAGTGCTTTTATGATACTGAATATGTAGTCAGTAGGTTTGTCACGATTAGTTGGCCTAGTTGACTGGCCTACCTCAGACCACAGTAATTTATTTGTATTCCGTATATAATCCAACTCGAAGAACTCTGCAGCTTTGCTCATTATATCCGCATTCTGATTTCCCGCTTTATACGCCCTTACTGTGAAATTCAAGACGGCATTCTTTATCAGTCTTTTCTTCGCACCAGTATCATCTGGCAGCATATTTTGTACAGAACATAATCACGCAGAGTCCAAGTTCAGTTCGTGGGCGGAACCAAAAATGTTAATAGCAGAAATTCACTTACGAGAGAAGTAAGGTAAGCGTTGGAGGCTGTCTACCTTCCCGTAAATTAAGGGGCAAGCCCAGCGGGTACCACAGCTCTTGCAGACAACTCTCTCACCCCTCTTCTGCTTACTTCTCTCCTGTCACCTTTATCGCAGCGTAATTGCCTATTCTGTTCCTGAAACTATTTTTGAATTTTGGATTATTTTCATACCGTATGTCCAATTTATATTCGTACTGCTTGCCTTGATGGCTTTTCTCCAATATTATCACTCTTGACCATGATCTTGACCTATATCATATAGGTCACTGCTATGAAAATATCAATAAGAAAATCCACAGTCCCAAGGGAATTCTCACTCAAGTTGCAATGCTTATTCAAATGGAATTAATGATTTTCAAAATATTGGCTGAAGGTCGAGAAGAGACTATAATCCTTTACCAAATATTAGCGATCGGTCAAATCCAAAAAGAGGTCTTAACACCATGAACTCTGAATCTAGACTCCATAGTGAACTTCTCAGAATTTATGGTGACAATCTTCGATTGAAGGAGAATCTCTAGTTGAAAATACTTTTTCCTACCTGTATAATAATAATTTCAGTGACCAAAGAGTGAAATGCTTTAAAAGTGCTTGAGAATTTGTTTATTAATAAAACTTGTATGTACAAAATTCTGTGTCCTTTAGATTTCTTCTTCCACGTATAGGTAGCCTTCGTTAATGATAAGTGGTGGCATCTCGTTAGGATTCAACTTGTATTTATCTTGGCATGCGAAGTCAGTGTCACATTTTCTACAATATAGTGTAACTTCATTTTTATTATATTTCTTCGTGAAATCAATTGTACTATTTTTATTTATATTATAAAATTCACAAGTTTAAATTTGCTTATTTGAAGCAATGTCACACACAAAATTTTGACATGAAGAATCACTTTATGTAACAGCCAAATATAATCAGTGGGTTTATAATCATAGTCACCATTGTCTTCATGGCAATGTCGTAAAGCCCATATTCTCCTATTATTTCATTAATTGAAGCGTAAACCAGGTTCTTCCTCCCAAAACAATTAAAACCACGACGATACCAATCTCTTAAAAATAAACTGAAATCACATCTAGGTTTTTGCAATCATACCAAGGTAAGTACTTTCCCATTGGCCAAATTTATGATATTGACAATTAGAATAGAGGAAACCTCTAATGTGAGAGTTACAAATCTGTTCAAGACAGGAATTACAGTCTTTAGTTTGCACTGCGTATCCTCTGTGCAATTTACATGAATTGCATTTCAAGTTCAAGTTCTTTATTAATCAATAAAAATGGTTTTCACAAAACTATCAAATTAATGACCCACAAAGAGAATAACTCGTATGTGGGTTTATACACTCAACAATGAATAAATAATGCTATTTGCAGAAACTGGAATGAAAAGATTGCTCTTCAACTCATCGTATGGTAACACAAAACAACACTCTTAGTAATTTCAAAATAACTAAAGAAAAAAAATAAAATAAAATGAGGAGCATTCACATCAGAAATTTAAGTAATAGCTACTAATTAAATGATTCTTTAATCTTATCTTATTATTAAGCAAGAACTTATTCAATATAAAACTGCAAAATTTGTTCCAACAATATATAATACTATGCCGTGGTGAAAAACAGAGTCCTTCAGATTTTATTAAAGCCTGACGACCTACAGAACTGCCACGGGTCAAATATGCACATAAAACCTGATTATCATCCTGAAAAATTATATAATACAAACTAAAATAATCAGGCAAAAGACCTTGAACATCTTTAATCATATAAAGAATAGACTAGAAAGAAGGGAAAAGATCCAGTGGAAGGATATTTTAAATTTGTAATATACTTTTCGTTGACGATTTACCAGGGTAAGAATATGGACTATGCAGTCGATTTTTCAATATACGCAGAGCTTTATTTTGTTGCTTCTGAAGGTGAAGAATATGAGTTTTAAAAGTATTCAAAAAACTAATTGGACAGTTATTTATATATGAATGTACTAGAGAATGAGAAAGAGATTTCAGGGCTAAAAACGGCAGAATCAATTTCAGATGATTCATCATTCCAATGTTTCTTGGCAGTTTCATTCAAAGATAAATTGCATGGCCTTTAAATGATAAATTTGAGTCCATTATAATCCCGAGATATTTAATATTTTCAACGCTTTCAATTTCTATGGGTAGGCCCTGAATATTAATCGTCATAATTTCCAGTGCTGTTCTCCCAGTACGAGAGAAGACAATGAAGTTTGTCTTAACACAACTTATAGAGAATTTATTTCTTGAAAACCATTAAATAAGGCTCTTCAGTGCTGATATCAACCTGAGCTTCAAAGATTTAGAATCGAGGCTGCTGATATTCCATGCCGTGTCATCGGCAAATAATATGTTAAGGCCAATATCTTTGACGCTGTTACTTATATCCTTCACACTAATAAGAAATAGCAGTGGACCCAAAATAGAGC
Source organism: Artemia sp. Kazakhstan ARC1039 (assembly GCA_029168905.1). Taxonomy (NCBI): domain Eukaryota; kingdom Metazoa; phylum Arthropoda; class Branchiopoda; order Anostraca; family Artemiidae; genus Artemia; species Artemia sp. Kazakhstan ARC1039. Next base: position 2,424 of record JAQQPU010001817.1, on the reverse strand, counting down.
CTTGTGGGACTCCAACTGACTAAAATTGAGAAATTGATGAGGAGGAAGTATTGCCTCAGTCGAAAAATACTAATTTTGGGTTTTTAGGTACGACATTCCTAAGTCAATAACTGGGCCTCTTATTTCGCAATTATCAAGTTCAGTATGCAATATTTTATGAGAAATCGTATCAAATGGCTTTTTTATGTCTATAAAAATTATAGCAAGAAAATCAAGTTTGGGGGGGGGGGTGTCGTGAGCATAATCTAGACTTTTCACTATAGTCCTCAACAATAGTGCAATTCTCGCCGGATGACCAGCTGATCAATGTATACAAACGTAATGGACATGTGTAAAACATTATTTCAATGTTGACTGTCTCACGAAAAGAAACTAACTTGCGATCAATAAAACGAATGTTCTTTGCTATCACTAGTCACTTACGTTGATAGCTTATTGGATCACTAGAGGAATGGGAGGAGTAACTGAAACTCTGGGTAATCTTCAAACAGATAAGCAATATCATTTTGTTTTACTTCAATTAGTATGTCAATATATCGAATAAATATATCTGGGCCACAGCATATAAGTCTCATTTTTCATTATAACGTCAATCATTCTTTTAGTGAAGATTCTCTTCTGCGCTGACAATTTCTAAAAATTATCATCTGGAATTAACTATTTTTCCAAAGTAACAAGAATTCCTATAGTTTTCTGTCTGTCCACTTATATCATTTTTAATCCATACAGTCTCACTATCGATTATCGACTAAGAATGAATGAAGAATCTTTTTTTCTTCTCGTCACCATCCTATAGTCCGGATAACCGATCAAGCTGGTCACTATTGCCACCGTAGAGAAAGGAGCGGTAATCCACTATAATATCTAATGAGAAAAACATTTTTAGAAACATTTTTTCCTACATAGTGATTCATGTTTCAATGAATGTATCCATGGGAAAACTATCATTGGCGCTAGTACCATTATTTCTCGTTAATTCATCTTCACTTTCCTTGATGAAAATCTCTCCTAGTGTCCTTTTGTTTTAACAGCAATTTCTCTGTCTATTAACAAATTATTTTTGCATAGGTAACATGTTCGGCACCTAGATAGGATACATTGCATGACGTTGCGAGGGAAAACCCGCCTTCTTTTACTTTTCGCTGAATGGTAATAGTAGGAGGATGATGATAAGATTTATCAAGTGGTAATGTGTTACCAGCAGCAAAAAGTTGGCCTTTGTCATCAAAAAAAAAAAATTAGGTTGACATACTCTTTGAGCACCATCATCTCTGGTGATGTTACTCTCGCATATCCACCTCTATAACGCTCAAATTTTCTATGTACTCCAAAGATATTTAACTCCTTACTGTCAAGACAACGAACGTATGCACTTCCAATAAGATGGTATTAACGGGCGTTTCATGATTCAAATATTTCTCTTTACGAGCATTCAATGCTATGATAACTTTATCATGAACACATATCTTCTTGGAATATTTCATCTTCATTTAAAAAAACAAGATGTAGATGTTTATCCTTCTGATACAGAAATAAAACTGAAGTAAATCATATGATACAGCAAATTAGGCAAGATTACGTCACCCGCAACTCCAGCTATGTAACATGACCCTGCATCTTTTAGAAAACATTCCCTATGATGTAACATCTGCGTCTTGCTCTGATGAGGTCACCGCTAAACTTCTTCGTCATTAAAGGAAGAAAATAGTAGCGGCTATGGGCCAATTTAAAGGGCCTATAGCGTCGCTACTTATGAATTTGGACCTTCAAAATCATGTTGAGAGGTAAGTTGAATTAGGAAAGGGGAGCAAACAGCCCCAATCCTCTATCCGTTTTAGATGTTCCCCTATACATTGATAGAGATATTAAAAGCCATTTTGTTCAAAATAGTCACAAGGTGTAATTACTTTGCCCCGTGAATGTCAAGCCGACACAGCATCCAGAGCAAGGATTGTAAATTATCCAATGTGTCTGTTTTTAACATGCAGTAGCCTTTTGATCATAGACAGCGCAATAGCACTGCCTAATTAAAAATCGATTTGTGCACAATGTATTATTATTTTTTTAGACCAGGTCATTTCGTATCGAAGGAGTTGTTGTAGAAACTTCGAAGGGGGCTCATTCCATTGAAAATTGAAAGAGCTAGTGCATTTTTTGATATTCGATAGCGATTGGAGGGCAACTAACCCTCCTCTCACGCTCACCATTTCCCCAAACACGTCCAATCAAAATTTTGAGATAGCCATTTTGTTCAACGGAGTTGAAAGGTCCAGAAATTTTACTTTTGAGGATGACATCCCCTCCACAGCCCTCAGGGCAAGACTTGTGAGTTATACCCTTCGGAAGGGCTCATTGAATTACTATAGAAGTTTTAGGCCCCTTTTTGAGACTCAGAGTTGTCGGAGGGTGGATACCCCCCCCCCC
>JAQQPU010001816.1:41237-58351 GCA_029168905.1 Artemia sp. Kazakhstan ARC1039 | reverse complement strand
ATGTATGTACAATTGCAAGATAATTTAATTAGGAAGTGCCCAGGAATTCAAGGAAGTTTAAAGTGTGAGGGAATCAGGCCCAAGTTAGCCCGCTGCCTTCGACCCTGAAAAAATCCCTGAAAAGTCCATTTATCATAAGTAAAAAAATAGGGCTAACCTAATTTATGCGTCCTAAACTAAATACTATTTTAATAAAATTTGAATTCATTTACAGTAGGAAAAGTTCTACCCATTGGTTTACAGAATAGATTCTAGTTGAAATGCTCCCAATGCCTTCATGTGTAATAAATTCGGGGGGGGGGGCTCACAAAGTATTTTTCAATGAGAAGGGGGAAATTTTTTCGTTTTTTCAATTATTTTCAATGATAATACAAAAAGGCTTTGTTCAATGGAAAATACGGAATAACTAGTCTTATATTTGCACCTGTAGGTATATTTGTATTTTTACACCCCGGCCTCTTCTTCGAAAATTCCAGAATTATATCAATTGAAGAAGCAAAGCCGGTTTTTGCTACGTGGGAGATAGCAAAGTGATTCCAGCTTGCTTCAGGCGCCTCCTGCTACGTTAGAAAAATACCTTGTCTCCATTTAAATTACAAAAGGAATAAATTGCCCCATCTTTTGTATCCCAGCCACAATATAAGGATTTCTGTCATTGCTCAATCACTGATTAACATCAGTTGATCTCTGATCGACCGATGTTCTGTCGATAGAATGTTTACCGGCCAGAGTGTAAGTGCTATTATAGCGACGTCAAAAACGCTCGGTAAAATAAATACTCGGTAGAAAGACCAAGTGTGTTGCGGGCCTAAGGCTTAATATGTTGAGAAATAAGAAGAGAGTTTCTGCCTATTATTGACTGTGAAGTATTTTAGGGGGACGAAGGAAATTACCAAAGAGGTGTGTAACATTGATAAGAGCCGGAAGAGATGGGTTTTTGTAGATTTTAGCAGCACCACTTTTACTGTAATTTATGGTGTAGTCATAAGCAAAAGATGAAATTTTTTAATTAAACTGGATATTTTATGCTAATTCTATATTTTATAGGATTATAGGCGAAATTTCTTTGTAAGCAATAATTAGCAGCTGACTAAAATTTATTCCAACCTCCTTCAAAGTTTAAAGTGACAGAAAAAGTCAGTCTTCAGCACTTTGTGGTAATTTCGCAAAATCCATTGTAGGATATATACTACCTTTTCAACATTTTCAATAAATGAAAGAAAAAGCCAAACGCCAGATTATATCGGCGATTATTTTTTTTCTTACAATCGAACCGGTTGTCACACTTACCATTTCATACTCTTTGAATGACAGTAAGAAAAGCAAATTGTAGTACTATATAAAGTCACCGTAGAAGATAATTTGTGTGTATATAGGCTAAAAAAATTATTTACAAAAATATTTACGCTTTGAGCTGGTTCTTAAAATCCATGACAATGTTGGCTAACAACCCTTCATAAATTTGGCTTAAAGCGTCAGCCATAGGAGCAATAAGAGGAGATTAAGCTGCAATACCTTTCTGCGTATTAAAAATGGAACTTGTTTACAAAAATCTACCATTATTAAAATTTGATCCCAAGATTCCTGCAAGCTAGGCAGACATGCTTACCAAACGGAGTCTAAGGGCATGTCCAAAGATAATATTTTTTCTAACAACGGTTACAACAAATCTAACACGAAATAACAATATCAAAAAACATATATAAGCCTCCTAGATTTTTGCCTTCTTATATTGTGAAAAATATCTTTATTCTGAAAAAAGTCGAAAAAATAATAACACGTTATTTTATTTTTGTATGTATATTCAATAGAACCAACATTAAGCTCTTATTCCCGCTCTCCACCAACATTCTAAAAATATGAGTTTCTGGGCATTGGCCCCTTCCCTAGATTTTTTTTGCGCCCTCCCCTCTAGATTTTTAAAGATACCTTTTTGGGGGGTGCTCAATACCATTTTTTTAATTGCAGCTTTGGCACACAAAAACAAACGGAAAGACAATTAATTCACAAGTTTTCCGGTCCCAGGGTTTCTTATACTTTAACTCAGACCTGTACATTTAACTGAGTATGACTATATAAGCATAACTGAGCACATATCATAATACACTATGACAAACTTAGACCAATACCCTTTATAGCGGTAAAGGGAGTTCGTTGTGAAGAGGCTCAACATGCTTGTTGGATTTGCAGCGCAGGCTTCATATGTAAAATTATCTTTGTCACTATAAACTTTTCGGCACAAGAACCCTAAAAAATCAGAAAATAGGGGAGAAAAAAGAAAAGAGGACTCTGAGCCAGTTAAATCTGAATGATAAAAATACTTTGCGGATATTTAACCTGTATAAACAAATAAGGTCCTCATAGCAAGCAAAAAACAAAACAATGTAAGGCCAAAAACAACAGTGTTTAGAAAAAAACAACACAAAGTTTAATGGGAAAAACAAAGCCAAAGAACTAGAAGAAATTACGAAACAAAAGCAGAGCGAAGAAATGAAAATTCAAATATACAAATGAGATACTATTTTTTCATTCCACGGGTTAACTAATTCAAATGTCAGTTGAAAAAAACGAATATAACCAACTTGTATTCGTCCCAATAAGAGAGTCATACTTACTCCCGCCATTAACCCGTCCACCCATTTAAACATTTGCCTCTCAATTACTTGAACTATTCTGTCTAGGCTTTTTCTTTCTACAATTAGCCATGTCTTGATAGCCTCGACCGAGTCCGTTGATTTTGAATTGAAGTTATCAAGTATTTTGCAGTAGGTTGCATCAAGACATGGCTAATTGTAGAAAGAAAAAAGCCAAGACAGAATAGTCCGAGTAATTGAGAGTCAAATGTTTAAATTTGACGGTGGACGTCAATTTTACCACCGGGTCTTCACCCGGTGGACGGGTAAAGTATTCAGTTGTGATTGTGAAACAATCGGTTCTTTCACGTTTATTGCAGCTAGCTTTTCGAGTAGTTTTGGTTGTGAATCGATTTTGTTAGGATTTTTTTATACAAGTGTTCTTTGTTTTTATCAATTAGTTGCTTTTCCCAACTATTTTCATAAATAAGATAAATGCATAGATTCCTACGATCTCTATTTTTTGCAAAATCTAGTTAATCTATTTTTTTTTCTACCCACTCTTTGGCCCATTTTGTGGGGACTTTATACTTAGAAATAGCAATAGCCCTCTCAAACTGAATCACAAACTGAGAAAGATATTCAACCAGAACATAATCCAAAGTTTTGGGAACTTTTCTTTTTTATATATATAGAATTTTGAGGCTCAATAAGTTGTTCTCAAAATTACTTTTGTCTGTAGCCAATGCAAATCAAAAAAAGAAAAAGATTATTGAACACATATTACTCCCTAAGCATCTTTTTATCCTATCTTTTCCAGAGTTTAGAAAATGTGATTAAGATTTTCAACCAGTTCGTAGTAACGAACTTTAGGGAGCGACTCAGCTCAGCAGTGACCGAAACTGTAAAAAAACGGCATTTTGATATCAATAATTATATAAAAGAAACTGTTTTTTTTTTATATTCTGATTCCAAATATACAAGTTTCACTAAGTTTAGTGGTACCCGTCGAAGGCCAACAGCCAGAAAAAATTTACCTAATTTTAGAAAAAGAAGGAAACACCCCACGAAAGTCGAGGAATCCTAATATCGCACTATCATATTCAGCGCATAAGAAAACCCTACTCTGGAAGTTTCGACCTCTCATTTGCAAAAATGTGGATTTTTTTTGCAATAAGAAAGATCACAGATACGTGTTGATTTGCTTGTTTGTTTTCCCCAAGAGTGATCGTACTGAACAAATGGCCCTCGAATATCGGGAGAGGGCTCATTCGGACAGAAAAAAAAAGTTCCAGTGTCATTTTTCAGCGACCAAAAAGATTGAAGGGCACCTAGCCCCTCTCTCACGCCCCCTTTTTCTCCGAAGTCGGCCAATCAACATTTTTAGACAGTCATTTTGTTCGGTTATGGTGAAAGGTCCAATGACTCTGCCTTCAGGGACAGTATGGCCCTTCACAGCCCCTGAAAAAGGGATGTAAGTGGAGGAAGTTTCCCACTGTCATAGACGGCGCAATAGCACTGCCTAAGTAAAGACCGAAGTGGGCACATTGAATTTTTTTATGGAATGAGTTGTCGTAGAGACTTCAGAAGGGGCTCATTTGATTGGAAATTGGAAGCCCTAGTGCCCTTTTGGAGAGTCAAAGCGATAAGAGGGCAACGATCCCCTTCCCATGCACCCTTTTCCCACGTTCATCAGATGAAAATTTCAAGATAGCCATTTTGTTCAGCATAGTTGAAGGGTCAAACAACTATGTCTCTTGGGATGCCCCCCCCCCCCTAAACACACACACACACACACACACACACACACACACACACACACACACACACACACACACACACACACAACCTCCGGATCAAGGGCTGTAGGTTATGCAATAAGCCCATTGTTTACTACTATTACTTACTACTATTTGTTATCAGAAATGGGGGCGTGTTTGGCACTTGTTATCAAAAAAAGCCAAGGACAGTCAGGTGAAGCTTTCAGGGAATGATCAGGGGAGTGTTGAACAAAATCAAAACACACTATGTCCATGTAGGTTGCAAAAGAGCTTTCAAACTTAGTGATCTCAGGAGTGCCTTGAAGAATTAAGCTTTGAATTTCAAGGAATGATGAGAGGGATAATCAATTAACAAAAATGCAATACGTGCATGTTACTACTGCTACTACTGTTTACTACTACTATTAATTACTATTACTACTGCTACTAACACTACTACAACTACTGCTTCTACTGGGACTGCTACTAAGCCTAAGGGTATTAAGGTTAAAATTTAGGGGACTACTGAGGGGAGAAGTTGAATTAAATTAAAACCCACATTATTTGCTAACGGTTTGTAAAATGGCTGTATCAGCAATATCTTAGGAACGGCTTAAAACGATAAATCGAAATTCTCAGGGCATGAAAAGGTGGATTTTCAACTGACCAAAAGGCAATATGTTCATACAACTACTGCTACTTCTACCATTGCTACTACTGTTACCGCTACTACTAATACTACTACTCCAGCTACTACTACTATGATGACTACCATTACTAAGACAAAGGGTCTTAAGGTGAAAATTTTAGGGAAAATTAAGGAGGTATTTGAATTAAATTGAAGCACACTATGAGCATTGCAGGCTTCAAAAGGGCGCATCAGCAATATCATAGTAATATATTGGAGTGCTAAGTTGAAAACTACAGGGCATGTTATGGGAGAAGTTGAAGGAACCAAATGACAACACTTGTACGCTACTACTACTGTTACTTTTACTGCTACTACTACTACTACTAATGTTGCTGCTACTACTACTACTAAAACTAGGAGTATTGAAGTGAGATTTTCTGGGAATGTTGGGAGCATATTGAACTAAATAAAAACAAACTATTTGCATACAGGTTGTCAAAAGGACATATCAGCAATGTCTCAGGAACTGCTTGCGGTACTAAGTTGAAACTTTCAGGGTATGTTGAGGGGAATGGTGAAAAAAGAAAACAAATGGCACTATGTACAGACTGCTACTAATACTGCTACGACTATTACTACGACTGAGGCTAAGTGTATTAAGGTTAAAACTTCAGGAAATGTTTAAAGGGACGTTGGACAAAATTAAAATACACAACGTGCATGTAAGTTGTCAAAAGGGTGTATCAGCAATATCTCATTAACAGCTTTGAGTATTAAGTTGAAACTTTCAGGGTACGTCGAGGGAGATGTTCAACTAACCAAAAGGCAATGTGTGTATACTACTAATACTACTACTGTTCTTACAATTACCGCTACTACTGAAGCCAGTAGTGTTGAAATGAAACTTTCAGAGAAGTTTGAAGGGGATGTTCAATTAAATCCGAACAAACAATAAATGATGGGTTATATAATAAACTAGAATAACTAGATAACTAGAATAAACTAGAATAAACTAGCTATAATCTGTAATTACTATAATCTGTAATTACTAGCTATAATTTGATTGAGATCCGACATCCCCGTTCCGGTAGATGAAGAATGTAAACCATACGTTCCGTCAAATTTCAATTAAATATGGCAACCCGTTCAGGTAGATGGTCCAAAACCATCTACGAGTCAACTCTTCGTCGTCTCTGCAGAGGTTGGTTTGTGTCTGGGCTCACAATAGACACAAATGGAATGGTCGAGTCCTAATTTTTGTCAATTCTTGTTAGGATTCATTTTTTCCTTTTAGGAGATCCCTTAACGAAAAGAATTTAAGCCCCTCTCCTCTTTGTTTATAGATTTGGAATTGATCCTAGGATCCAAAAAGATAGAGGTACTGCATCAAATATTATTTCTGACTAAGGTTAGTTGAGATATATCGCCTCTTATGCATGGTGTCAAAAGGGCATATAAGCAATATCTTAACAACAGGTAAAAGTATAAAGGCTACTAAGGCTAAGGGTATAGAGGTGAAAATTTTAGGGGATATTGAGGGGCAATCTGAATAAATCAAAACACACTACATTCAAGAAGGTTTTTAAAAGGGTGTATCAGCAATATCTTAGGAATAGATTGGACTACTGAGTTGAAACCTACTGGACATATTGTGGGGAGGGGATGTTGAACTAACCCAAAGCCAATATTTGCATGCTACTAATGCTACTTTTATTGCTGGTACTACTTCTACTAAAACTACTTCCAAATCTGTTACTATTTCTACAACAACAACTACTGCTACTACCATTAAAACTAAGGGCATGACGGTCAAACTTTCACGGAATGTTCAGAGGGATATTCAACTAAATCAAACCACATTCTAGCAAGTAGTTTGTCAAATGGACGTATCAGCAATATCCCAGGAATGGTTAGGGTTATTAAGTTAAAACTTTCAGGACATGTTAAGGTGGATGTTGAACTAACAAATAAGCACTATGTGTATATAATTACTACAACTGCTACAACTGGTACTACTACTACAGTATTACTGCTACTGTAACTGCTACTACTACTACTACTCATGCTAAGACTACTACTACTAGTACAACTGGATATAAGTGTATTACGGGGGGAACTTTTAGGTAATGTTGAGGGATACATTGAACTGATTCGAAAAATACTATGTAGATGCAGGTTATTAAAAGGGCGCAACAGCTATATCCTAGGAAAGGCTTAAAGTTTTAAGTTGAAACTTTCCGTGCATGTTGAGAAGAATGTTGAAGCAACCAAAAGGTAATATACGCAAAATACTACTTCTACTTCTTTTACTTCTGCTGTTGATACTTACTACTAAGGATATGAGTATTAATGAGAAATTTGTGTGTGCGGGCTGTCAAAAGGGCGTATCAGCTGTATTTCAAGAACGGCTAAGAGTATTAGGTTTAAACTTTCAGGGCATGACAAGGCGTATGTTGAACAAATAAAAATATTTCACTTTACTGGAAACAAAATTTAATGTTTTCTATTTTTGAAATTTAATACATCCAAAATTATAAAGACACTCAGGAATGAATACCGGCGTATATATTAAACTGTCAATCCGTATTCATTTGTTTTTTTTTTTAGTAATCTTGGTTATGCTGGTTTTTGGTAATCTTGGTTTTTTTTTTTTTTTTTTCTTTTCTTCGATATTAGGAGAAATAAAACACATTGCTTGGAATAAGGATTGTTTTCAGTAAAGTGCAAATTATATTCTGCTCTTTAGAAGACAAAGGGGGCGTCAGTCCCACTACTCTTAGTTTCTGGTCATTTTGAGCTTGACTCAGCTATTTATTTAATTTCTGTTCGTATTAGGTTTTATTTATTTGTCAATGGTGATTTATTGTAGTTTTACGGTTGAAAAACTATTTAACTTTGTTTCTGCTCGTGTTTGGTATAATGTGGCTCTTTACTTTTCTTTGAAAAATTTCTTTGGTGGAAAAAGTTACTAAAATTAATTTACTTTTAGTATTTCTTATTGGAAGGTATACAGACACTGTCCGGGGGGGGATTATCTGTTGGGAGGATTTCCCGAGGGGAGAGTTTATCGTGGGGAAGGATATTTCTGGGGTGAACTTCCAGGAAAAATCCTACACTGGGGGAAATTTGCCATAATTCCAATACGAATTTCTTTTTATTTATCTTGCTTTCTGTTTACCGATTCAATTTAATATGGGGAGATGTTCCGGGGAAATCGTCCGGGGGAAATTTTCAGCAAGATTGGAATTTCCTGGAGGAAATTCCTGTCTCTTTTCAATTATATTGTTCATGCCATTGATGGAGTGAATCAGTTACATTTTAGAAAATGAAATATATCTTAAGTGGAAAAGAATTGACCAGAGGCGTTATTCGAGGATGGTATGGAGGAGCTATAGCATCTCCTTGGATTTTCATTTTTATTTAGTCTATAGAAAAACTGGTGAATGCTCATGAATCATCATAAACTTATCAGCTCTAGGTTGCACACTCCCCATTTTTAATTATACAAGACTAAAGTACTTAAGTTGGGATTTACCGCTTAAAAGGACAGGGCCAAAAAGAGGAGTTTACAGCAACATATCTATATATCTATCTACGTATACATGTATAATTTATCCATAATGTATTTCTTCGATAGAAGAGGTATATTATTTTAAATTTAACTTGGAAAGCTTTTATCCCGGATAATCATTAAATTTTAAAATACTAAGATAAATTGACTGAACCATGTTGAACGGTTGAGCAAAACTAATCAGTCAAAAAGTAAGGTCGAATTATTCTAATTAACATTTAAATAGGAAAATTAAATAGGGCATGAAATCTATAAAACCGTATCTGCAGTTCAAATGACTCAGGAAAGATATAAGCCATGAGATTTTTAAACTCTTAATGTTATGCAGTTGAGGTTTAAATCATTAAAGTAATGGCAATAGACCCCTTCAAAAACAACTACTTAAAAGTAGCAAAAAGAAAACTACGAACAACCAATTATATACGAACGAACAAACAATACAAACGAACAATAAACTCCTTGCACCGTTGCAGTGTACAGAATAAATTCATCGTGTTCGAAAATATTTAAATATCGATTAGATCAAAAATAACGAACGCTATTGTACGACAGAAGATGTCTCAGTCACTGACTGACTCCTGAAGTTATCAAATGCCGGAAGGGAAATACCTCGGGCATGTGATTTGCACGCTCGAAACTCGAATTACCAAAGTCAACCAATCAACATTTTGATATAGTCAAAATGTCGAACTACCAAAGGGCCTCCTTCAGTGGTAGCCACGCAATACCAGAAGAAGAAGACGCCTCAAAACACCTTACGAAGCATGTAGCGAACAGACCTCTCAAATCTCAATGCCTCTTTTCAACCTGAATAAGAGGATGTCTGGGCTGCAGCAGAGATGAGGGACAACTGGCAACTCTTCTTCAATGTCCTAAGCACCTCTTCAGGCACAGGAGTAAAGACCTAAGTAAGGATTAGTTCCTAGCTAAGGACCTAATATACGGTTGGAGTAATGATAAAAAAGACATTTCAGCTAATGAGATTTTTTCTTATTTATTTATTACTTCCCCTAATTTTGCCAAAGTGCATGATGGTTTCTGTTACTTGATACATTTGAATCGTCTTCTGTTTGTAAATCCCCATTTCTCACCATTTTCTTCTCTGCATTTTCTCTCTTTGAACTCCTGTCATGTCCTCTCCCTCACTCTCTCCCTTCTCATCATTATTCTCCCTCCATTTCTCTGTCTTACTCACGTTTGGCTTCACTCTAAAAACGCTAGGGTTTTTGGGTATTGATTTTTCTTGTCTTCATTTTTTTTCTCGTACACGTGATTTATCTAGTACACCAATTTAATGGACTTCTTGACATTAGTCAAGATCCTAACATTTTTCCGCAAAGGTAGATTCCCTTCAGTCATGAAATCCGTATTTTTAAAACGACTCCGTTCTTCCAAGTCAATCTTGAGTTCGTTGCGAATTAACATAATATATGACGTTGACCAATTTTGGTCAACGTCAATTTTGAGAAATTCAAAATTCAAGCCATATGAGCTTAACTTTATCTCATTGGTTTTTAACGAGAAACAACAACCATTGGCTCCAGTGGGTTCATCAGCTGTCCCTATAACAACTGACAAGCATATCCAACCATACCCCTACGGTAAAGAGGGGACTATAAGGGTAGGATTCCTTCCATTTTTCTACTAAATTCTACCATTCCTGCTGCTACTCGGAATCTGCTTGCTACCTGCATTCTGCTTGCCTTCTACATTCTGCTGTTCTTTGCTCATATTGCTTCTTTGAAAATTCTACCAGGAGCTAATCTGCTGCTGCTGCTGCTGCTACTTCTAGGCCTGCTAAATCTAGTAATCCTGCTGTTGCTACGCTTAAGATTCAGACAGATATAACTTATTTGAAGAAGATGGCCAAGTCCATTGAAGAACATGTCTTTAAATCTAGGCTCACTACTATTACAAAGAGTATTCAGTCACAAGTTCAATCCCTTTGTCTGCCTATGAAAGTTGACCTTAATTTGGCAGTAAAAGACCTGATGTCAAGCTCCATCCAAGAAGACATGAAACAGATGATCAGTGCACAGCTTCAAGAAATGGACTTTTTTGGTAAAATTGCAGAAATTGAAAAAAAGCTTGCAGATCATGTTGCTGCTCAAACTGATCAACTTAAGCAGCAAGAATTAAAAAATCAACTCATTGTTTTTGGATTACCTGAGGATACTACATTTGACAACCCTGAAGCTAAGTTTTTGTCACTTTGCCAAGATAAGTTTCCTGGCATTTATCTTTTGAACAGTGACATTGTGTTTGTGAAACGGATTGGAAAACGAGTTGGAAACAAAAATCGACCAGTTATTATTGAGTTCTGCAACTTGAGAGCACGATTCTTGCTTCTCAAAAATAAAAAGGACCTGAAAGGATCTGGTGTGGTAACTAATGAGCCTTTGACTAAACCTAGACTTACCATACTTTCGCAAGCTAAAACCCATTGTGGCAGGAATAATGCATGGTCAGTGAATGGTGATATTTTCATCAAAAGTGGAAGTAGGGTAATCAAAATCTCATCCATTGGTGACATTAATGGCCTTCCTGCTTTGCAAGAATCTTTTGCCAGTATTGTTTCAGGTTGACTAGTGCTGCTTAACATAACTCTTCTCTATACAACAAAATTTCAACTGCTTGGTTGTGTTTTTGTCCATTCTTGTTTTTTTTTTTCTTTGGCTTGTGCCTTTCCCCTTGTCATCAAAATTATTACATGCAGTTCATTGGTATTTTTAACTTATTTTCCATACTGTATTCTTCCTGTCCACACTAATTCAGCTTTATCTGTTTCACCACTTTTCCTACTATTAAATAATGAAAATGGATGATTCTCCAGGTTCTTTTTCTTTTTTAACTAAACTTTCTCTTCTTTATTCAGTGTGCTTTGATTCACCCTTTGTTTCTAGTGATGATAGTGAAAATGATCCTCTGTTAAAATCTCTTCATCAGTCTGATTGTTGTTACCATTCTTATCAACATTATTTTGAAAAAGTGCTGCCTTCAATGTTTTCTGCTAAAAACTTTAATGTGTTTACTTTGAATGTGCAAGGTTTAAGGTACAAATGGGATAATGTTATGTAATATATTGGTGGTGTTAATTGCCCTTATTATGTAGTAGGTCTTCAAGGGATGATATGTCTGTGTATGACATACCAGGTTTTACTGCATATCACTCGACTAGATCTCTAAATAAGTGCTCTGGTGGTATATCCCTTTTTGTCAGAAGTAATCTCAATGTTGTGAGACGTTCAGATCTTAAGCAGATTTTTGATCCGGTTGTAAATAATAGAAGTGTATATGCTTTGGCTGTTGAGCTTTCACGTGATACAGTAAGTTGTGACACTGTTTGTTTATTTTATAAGCCTCCATCTTTCCCTATAATGAAATTTTCTGAATTAATTGATGAACTTTGCTCAGTTGATAAGCTTGCTTCAAGAAATGTTTTTATGCTTGGAAACTTTAACTGCAATTTATTGAAAATTGGGTGTGATGATGAGTCTGGCCGTTTTTTAATCTCTTCCTCTGGCCTTCTTCCTTGCATTTTCTTTCCTAATCGTGTTGATCCAGTCAGATCTTCTGCAACTCTGATTGACAACATTTTTCTGTCTTCTAAAAATGATATTAAATTTTCCTCTGGTATTATTTCTCTGATGTTTCTGACCATTTTCTAATTTATTGTTCTGTTCCCAAAATAAAAATGCTGAGCCGAGAGGATGCCAAAGGTGAGTCTTATATAAGAATTTACAGTCAGAGCAATGTTCGTAACCTTGTGATTGATCATAATGCAAATGATTGGTGTTCAGTAATGAATTCTGAAGATTTTAATTGCGCATCACCCTCATTAATGAGTCGGTTGCAAACACTAATTGAAAAAAATTTAGCACTAGTAAAATCTTCAAGTAAATATATACCCAAGATGCCTTGGATGTCTCCTAGTCTTGTGAAATCAACACTGCAGAAGTCAGAGCTTTTCAAGCTGGCTTGCAAAAGCCTTGAACCTGATGATTTATCAAAGTATAAGCATTATAAGAATGTACTAACATTAACAATTAGGACTAGCTAAGAAGAATTATTTTTTTTTGAAAATTCCGGAATGCAAAGGTAATTTGAAGAAAGTTTGGAGTGTAGTTAATGAAGCTTTATCTCGTAGGAAACAAACAAAGAAACAGCATACCACCTTCAAGAATTCAGATGGTTCAACTATTGAAAAAGCAGCTGTACCTAATGCCTTCAACTCTTATTTTACCATCTAACCAACTGTTAAGACCCCTTTCTTTCCTAAACCAGGTAATTCGTCACCAGCTAAGAGAAATATTTTCCTAACTCCTTGTTCAAGCATAGAGGTCAGTGATTTTATTTCTTCTTTTAGTAGTATGTGCTGGACTGTGCTTGCATCAGCTGGACATCTGATGTGCTTGGACTAACAAACCATGTGCTTAAGTCTATTTCTTCTTATGTTGTTGAACCTCTTACCCATATTTTAATCTTCTATTTTAAAAGGTGTTTACTCGGATTCACTTAAAATAGCAAAAATAATCCCTCTTTTTATGAAGGGTGAGCCCAGCTTAGTTTCAAATTATGGACCTATATCACTTCTCCCAATTTTCTCTAAATTACTTGAAAAGGTTGTGCATAAGAGGCTTTTTTCATTCCTAGCTACTGGTGCTTCAACTGGAAGCGGTTCTGTTCTGTCTGATCACCAATATAGACTTCCTACCTAAATTCTCTACTGCATGTGCTCTAGTTGACGCTACAGAATTTGTGCGTGTTAACATAGACAAGGGTCGTTGTCTTTTAGGACTGTTTCTTGATTTTTCTAAGGCTTTCGACATGGTAGATCATTTTGTCTTGCTGGGAAAACTTTCTCTACTTGGAGTTCGGGGAATTGCTTTTTAAAGGTTTTAAACGGTTTTGAACGGTTTAAACGGTTTAAACCTGTCTAATGGATCACAGTTTATGTGTTATGATGGGAAATATTCCGATCTAGACTCGGTTTCTAAAGGGGTACCCCAAGGTTCAGTTTTGGGACCACTCCTCTTTCTTATTTATATTAAAGACCTTCCTCTATCTCCCAACCTTGATTCCCACACTGTTTTGTTTACGGACGATAGTAATTTTTTTGTGACTGATAATGATCTGCCCTCTGCTGTTGCTAAGGCTTAGCTTCTGCTCAACCATGTGTATGATTGGTGTGAGCAGAACCGGATGCTGTTGAAAAGCTCTAAGAGTAGCAATGTTCATTTTCGAACCCCATACCACATGTGTGAACCTTCCCCAACAATCTTTGTTTTTTATGGCATTGATATAATTCCCCAGTGCTCTTGTGTTAAACTTCTTGGTGTGCATGTTGATTGTTTTCTTTCTTTCAAAACTCATATTTCCTATACACATTCTATAATTTCTCGTCAAGTGTCTATGCTTCATCGTGCAAATCAATTTCTTCCTCCCGATGTAATGCTTTCTCTTTACTATGCATTTCTTCATCCTTATTTTTTTTATTGCTGCACTGTATGGGGCAATACTAACCATTATTCCCTTTGACAACTCCGAACAACACAGAATAGAGGGGTGAAAGCAACTTTTCGCCTTCCCCGACTCTATCCTATACAGGTCCAGATACCTTAGATGTGGTCATCAAGAAGCAGAACCTAAAACTAACTCATCAAGCCTTCAATTTCTCGCTTCCAGCAAACATCATATCCTACNCTCATCAAGCCTTCAATTTCTCGCTTCCAGCAAACATCATATCCTACTTCGTTCGAGCATCGACACGTAAATGCCAGACTTTGCTTCGGAGCTCTGTTCACCAATTTCGGCTGCATAAAAGGGTGTCCTCAGAGGCTCAGCGGTCACCATTTTATAGATCAATTGCTCTTTGGAATTATATTCCCAGTGATCTTTCTCTTATCAAAAATTCTTCTTTCCTTTGCAGAGAAAAATTCTCCAAGTCTTAAAGTATTTTTGTTTTCTTTATTTGTTCATTCATTTTGCTTTATCTATTTTTTTCCGCTTCACTTTATCTAGTTTTTTTTTTTTCTTTTTTCTTCATTTATTATGTTGGATCAGATTAGAACCCCGTTTTCAATATTATTACTAATGGTTTGGAACTTAAATAAAATACAGGAAATTTCAGTTTGGAGAAAATTAAGTCTAAGGTTGTTGTGTAGTGGTCGTTTGTTTGTTTGTTTTTTTTTATTTTTCTCGTATTGTGGTTATATTTTCGAGATACTGTTGTATTTTTTTTTCTTCCCTGATTTTGTCTGGATTTTGTGATTGATACAAGGTCCTCCACAAGCTATGCTTCTTGGGACCTCTAGCGCCTAAGTGTACTTATGTATTTATTGTAGTATTTAATAAATTGAATTGAATTGACCTTGATTTATCAAAATAAAATTTTCTTCAAATGGTTTTAACATTTCCTATTTGGAAAAATTACGAGCTTTTTTTTCAAATACTCATACCATGTGGTTGAGCCCCCCCCCCCCGGGGGGGGACGAGGAAGCAGAAGGACATATCTTAACAGAAAAACTAACAAAAAAAGAGATATAAAAAAACATTTTTTTCTTTTTCTGTCCCCCCCCCCCCCCCAATAAAAAAATCTTCTGATACCCTCCTTCACCCCTAAAGGTTGGACCTTCTTAGCCTATATAAAGCGTGCATAAAGGTTCTATTTCCTATAACCAGAACAAACCAAGTTATTTTGACATCTTTTATTTTTATTTTATAGTTATTAGAATAGTTTGGCTTTCCTCAGTTTACTAGAGACCAGCGTGTAAAGAAAGATTTTTTTTTCATAGTTATAAATACTAATAAAGGAAAAAAAGGTAAAGAATACGGTATTAGACTTTACAATCCTTACCGACGGTGCTGGTCTCCGTTTCATGGCCCTTCAGCCAGGAAGTGCCTTAGCTTTGGCATACCATTCCTGTTTACCCTACCCCAGATTTTTCCAGGTACCCATTTAGAGCTTGGTCAAATCTGGCTGAGGTTACAGAGCTACGCCACTGACCCCATTCCAAGCCAAATAACCACCGATACCAGGATTCGAACCCCTGTCCTCAGATACAAAGGACTTCAATTCTATCGTACTTAGCACACGGCTGGGGTAAACACTAATATATATGAATAGGATAAATACTAATAGTAATAATACTAGTAAATAATACTTAGTAATAAATACTAATATAATAATACTATAAAAAGGCCAATTATGAACTCTCAGAACAAGGTTAACTTAAACGCTAATAACGGCAGTACCAAGTTCAGATGCATAGGACTTCTATAGACTTTCCTTAAAGGACGAAAATATTTCAAAACTGAAGACTTTTTAAGCAACCCCTACAATGAAAGCTTTGCAAGTAAAATTTTCGGATATATTAAAATATTTTACAATATAAATCCCTTGACAATTTAAGAAAAATCATATATAAATCTTATGTGTCTCAACTTATCACAAGATTACAAATTTAATTCTTAAAAAGCCTTAATTTACTTTAAAAACATGAATTTGGAAACGATTTCGTATGATTATAATATCTTATTTATTAGAATTCTTATACATTAAACCGACTTAACATGATTAAAATACACGTGATACAGGTATAACTATAGGCATAAGACATTTTAAGCAACCCCTACAATCAAAGCTTTGCTAGTAACATTTTCGGATATATTAAAAAAATAAATCATATAAACCCTTGACAATTTAAGAAAAATGTTATATGAATCCTATGCGCCTCAACTTATCACAAGATTACAAATATAATTCTTAAACAGCCTTAATTTACTTCAAAAACATGAATTTTGAAACGATTTTGTATCATTATAGTATCTTATTTATTATAATTTCTTATACATTAAACCATTTTAAGGTGATTGAAAACACAATTTGAGGGGTCCCTACCCCTGTTTGCAGGCATAACTATACATTTAATTTTTGGCAACAAACACTTTTCCCTTTCGGTATTAATTGCTCATATTTAATTAGTTTAATTATCATACTGAAATTTTTAAAAACACTTGAAATTAAAAGTTATCTTGGGATAATTTAATGCAGAAATTCTTGTAGATTGGATACCCTTTGTAGAATTAAAACGCCCTAAGCTGCAAATTATGGGTTATCTTAAAATAGTTTAAAGATGCAAATTTATAGTTTCTAATTTATATTTATTTTCCAATAACAATTAGGACCATTCTCTAAATAATCCCTGAAGCATCCTGTCAAAATGTTGTCATATGCATATATTTAAGGGAATGGGAGGGAGTTAAAACAGACGAGCAACTTTTATCCTAATTTAGCTATCTGTTTAGAATTTGTAACGTGGAGATTAATTAAATTGTATTTCTTACGATCTTTAAAACAACATTTTAATTATGATAAGTTTTTAGAGCATTTAAAGCTAACGGGTTGGAAGTCTTTAAACCATAGATTTAAAACATTGTACTTTTTCCTTTAAATCCGTTTGATTTTTATATAGAAAACAACTTTATCCTTACCAGAGAAAGCAAGTAGGATAAAGAAGAAGTAGGAGATCATCTCCAAGGCACGTCAATTAGCTCCCATTTTTGTTGAGAGCTGAAAG
>JAQQPU010001816.1:0-35926 GCA_029168905.1 Artemia sp. Kazakhstan ARC1039 | reverse complement strand
TGTTTTTAAGTGATAAATTTTAATTTATGTAGTCTTTTCATATATTTGGTCTTTTTGTATATTTGGTCTGTTTTATTAATCTATATTAATTAATATTCACTTTACTCTCGTAAATCTAAAGAAACTGAAAAAAAAACAGAAATATCTGTTAAAACGGCTGTTTTTTAATTAAAAACAGGTCGTTTCTGTTTTTCGGTAAAAAACGGAAAAACAGAAACGGATTTCCGTTTTTTTTTCACCGTTTGCGTTTCTGTTCCGTTTTTTCATTGCCGCTTTTTACCGTTTCTGTTTTGGCCAAAAACAGAAACGGTGCCGACCACTAATATATAGTAATAAATATACTAGGGCATAGTTAATATATTCTACTAGCCTTTAGGATATTGCTAAAAAATGCTTTTCGTTTAATTTTTTGTTCCTAAATTTCACTTTGATAGCGGTTGTCTAAACTAATTTGTGCCGAATCCCCATTTCAAAATTTTTGTATAGAGAACATTTTGGTTACAGCTTTAGTTACTTGCTTTACAGCAATTTAAGACGCTTTGAACCGTTCCTACGGATGTCATTTGCCTTAAAGATTAAATGACATTAATATAAACAGTTTTTTTGTCCCCGTAGCACATTTTAGGTATGATCATTTCTGAAAACCACTGTTCTAAGTTGTTTTTTCCTTGGGGGGGGGGGGTCCTTCCAAGTTTTTATTACGGCACCAAATTTTCGTAAGCGATGCCATGGTCGTGAGAATATATAAACAAAAACTAATTCGTAAGATTGTGAAGATCACTTTCATCCTTAAATAATCAAACACTAACAGTTTTTTTTATTAATAAATATAGGTTCAAAGGCGAGCTACGCCTTCTTAAGCTGTATGGTACTATATGGTTTTAGCTTATTTTTCGCTTATTTTCCACCCATATTTTTTTTTTTTTTTTTTTACATTTAGCAATATTACCAAAAACTACACGTGGGGTTTTCGTTCAAAATTGAATTCCCAATTCTCTACATTTTTAATAAGTATATTGTTATGTAAATTTTCACTTATTCAACTCAAACAATGAGATTTGATTTTTACTTAATCAATTAATCAGCACTTTAAACCTATTGTTCCGATTTGAGCCATCGTTGTTTTTTCAAGTTCAGAAACGAAATAATGTGACAAATTCGATACATTAAAAGTAACCCTTACAATAAACTGACAAAAATGTATTGATGAAATAGGTCAAAGATATGAAATACAAAGTTTCTTTTAAGCCCTTCATAAAATACAAACTGGAGCGTAAGGTAAGGTACAAGTAAGCTGAGAAAAAATAGAGGGCTATTCGACAACTTAGTTTCTGCTTTCTATAGCCTACATTCTTGGATTGGTTAAAAAAGCTAAGGTAATAGTAAAACTTATTATTTAAAATTAAATGGAAATATAAAAGCGGCAAAACTTTTATGAAGACAGTGAGACTAAGAAATACACCATTTTTTTCTTTATATTAATACTAAAAAAAAGTCTGAATATTCCGATCTCATATCAATGAGGAAAAAAGGAGAAGGAAGGGGAATTAAATATAACTGAACAAATTAACACATGGTAGAAAACACATATAAGAAAAAGGAGAAAGGCAAAACAAACACAACGTTAGGAAAGAACAAGAAAAACGAAAGTAACTCACAGTTGTTAAAAAAAAGAAATCAAATTTTTTTTAGTTTTGTAGTTTCTATGAAAAACTTTTTTTTTGAAGTTTCGCTGATATAAAAAAAAATTTGACCTGTTTTAATATATTTAGGCTAAAAATAGAACTTATGTAAATAACATACGGTATTAAAGAATTTACAGACTCTTACGTCAAAAGCTAAAAGATAAATTTTTATCCCGATATTTAGTTCACTGCAAAATCACCGATACCTATTAAAAGCAAAAATTGGTGAATGAAAAGACACCATAGGAGCAAAAAAATTAGAAAAGAGCAGGATATGTTTAATGGTCAGCCAAGAAGAGACCATAAAGTCATATTTTGAAATATTCCGCAGAGAACCAGATTTTTGGCTTTTTATTCTTCTTATTTGTTCTTCTTAGAACTAGAATTCTCTCAGTTAGAGACCCATGGCCTCCCTCTTTCTTTGATTGATCTTAAAACATGATAGTATAATGTCTTCTTTATGATTAAAATGAAACTGAAATTTAACTGACCGAAAAACGATTTTCATATTATATTTCACTCAGAGAATCGTAAATTATTTTTTCTTTTATCTTGAAGTTATGGATAATCGTTGAATAAAATGTTTGTTCATTACTCTTTTCTGAATACAAATAATAGATTATTTAGTTAAAAAAATACATAAATAAAAAATTCTATAAAATTGATATTTTATCCAGCTTTTTCCTTGGTATATCAATTAATTTTTGTTAAAGCTTGAGAAATAAACGAGTAAATTCTAAATAATTTAGTACTCTGGTATCTACATAAGAAGAATTTTAGATAAATAGATGGCGATATAGAAGAACGCAGGATTCAGTCAAATTATAAATGTCTTTTTTTGGAACAAAATTAATTTAAAAGGAAGAACAAGAATTTTCAATTCGTGCACTGGGAGATGAAAAAAAAGTTTTAAAAGGGAAACAGAATACAGCTATCTCTATAAGTTTTAATCTGGATCACTGACTACAGTAAAGTTCGGCAATCCCACACAGGGGAAGTCCCTCTTTACTCAACTATTATCATTTGCTAAACAGGTCTAGTTAATAATTGAGGATGATGAAGCCAACCTCTACGATTAAAACTTAAACATAAACTTTCTTTGCAAGAAAATTAATAATTTTAGTTAAGACTTTTCAGTTCCTGATGAGAGTGATGAAATAGGGGGACAGAACGGAAATTAATCCAAGCACTTTTCCCAAAATTTTGCCACGGCATCTTAAAAAGTATTCAGAATCTAAAATATATAATAAGATGTGAAGTCCAGAATATAACAGAGGATCTAGAATCTAGAATATAATGTAGAATCTATAATAATAATAATAATTTATTGTTACCTTCTGTATACAACAAAAATGCACTATAGAGGAGTATAAGAAAATAAAAGGAAAGACAAAAAGGACACAGACAAAAATAACGCACAATTCTTGACAACTTTAACTTTCAAGCACTCATTCAGCATCCAGTTCTAGTTCCAACAATTGCGTAAAGGTACATGAACTACCTAATTAGTCCATTCACCTCTTTGACTCCACAATAATATCTTCAGATAAAAATAAAAATATCCTCCAATCAGCCAACAATGGGATCTACTTATGAAATTACTTAATTCTAAGGATGTGTTGTGGGATGTGCGGGTACTTGAGCTGCCTGTCCCCAGCAGTTTAAAACATAGAATATAAATATAGATTCTAGGGCCCTTCAAAAAAAAGTCGTGGCTAATATAAACATAAGACGAATCCAACTATAATATGAGTCTTTTTTATTCACAAATTGATTCAAGCCCAGCTTCTCCTCGCCTTTAACGTTCCAAAAATCATAGGAATATTTATAATTATGTTACTCGAATGGCTAAACACCTTTATTATTTTCAGGAATTTCGAATTGCGGAAAGACTATTTCGAAATTTGGCAAGTAATTTGCAATGATGTCCTTAAACTTTTGCCTCCCCTATTCTTGTGTCCCTCCAAGTTTGATGGCGTGGTTGTTCTCGATGAACTCATTATCCCAGATGTATTTACCTCTTATTTTCAAGTGTTGAAAAACAAATGCTTCTACAGTAAGCACCCTCTTTCTAAGCCTGATTTCATAACTTGTCTTAGTCAAGCTTTCGTTGAAATCGATGACCAAGGAGCAAGTTTCTGAAGTTGGGATAAGTAGACTTGTCAACAAGTAGATTAAAATGATCAGAGTCTTCTGGCCCTGAATGTAATCCCTCCAAGGTAGAGAAATTCATTCTTCCTTGAATAATCTCTCCTTTGACAAGACTTATAAGTCTATCTTTTGAAAATTAAATTAAATTAAACTTTTGCCAGTTCACGTAAGCGATCTCGAGTGATTGTCTTTATTGGATGTTTATTGTGCGGGGTCACCACTTTTAAGGGCAAAAATGGCGAAAAGAGTTGCTATGCCACTTACTGGAGGAGGACGATCCCTCTTTGGCCCCAAATTAGTGGGATTTCCGCGGTTACTCCAACGGTTCCTTTATACTAACGTGATCGGATGGTCTATGGCCACATTTAAAGCCAAAGTTTACCGATAAGATTTTCTAATTAACCCTTTAGTTTCGACCTAAGCTGAAAAATTAAAAATAGTACATAGAAAAGGCTTACTATATTCACAGTCACGCGTTATAAAATGAACTAATAAAAAATGGACTTTTCCTCTCAGCCCGCTAGCCGCAGCACGCGGTGGGGGTTACTAGGGGTGGTAAAGAATCTTTCCAGCCAATCCCAGGACTACTAATTTACTGGTCAACCGCCCTAACTGCGCAATTTTTCCCTCGTGGTCTATTAAGCACGTACGCAGTTAAGAGGACCCAAAATGGCGTCAAAAAATAATAGGAAAATTAATATTTATTACTAAAATAAGGAAAATAATTAAGGGGCCCAAAGAAATGAACCTGGGAGGGACATTTATCTGACAAAACTGGGACCAAGGGTTCCAACACCTCCCTCCTAAGATAAATGGACCACATCCCCGTTGGATTGGCTGGAAATTCAAACACAATATCAAACTAAAATAAACACTAAATTTCCTTTTTATCTTCTCTTCTACCAATGCCTGTGCTTCCTCTGCTTGGCTCTGGATCGGTCGTCCTCGACACGTCTCTACTGTAGGACCACCATGGTCTAGATCGTCTAACATACACATTTGGTTTTTGAAAATTCGAGTCCCCAAGATTCGTAGGAATTCATTGTGCACAGCACAAATCAAAAACAACAAATTTTCTCGCTCTCAGGAATTTACATTTGAGAGGAGCAGAGAATCAGTTTCTGGCACTTTCGATGATGCCAGCTATCGTGAAAAATTGGCTGCACTAGCCTCTTAATTTCCATCTGTGGAAACAACCCTAAATCTCGATAAAAAAAAGTAAATTGCCCCTTGGCATAATTTCAAATCGTCTAAGGCCGAAAATACACAGGCCTGTGAAAACGATAAGGGTTCAGGAAAATGAAGTAAAAATCTGAGCGAAACATGAATCGCTTTTTTCTGGTTTCCCTCCCCTGGGATAATTAACTGAAGGATATACGTTGATGCTAATTGAAAATGAAATTTGGATACATCTCCCACTGAATACAATTTGCCGGAAATACTTGTTGACTCCCATGAAGAATAACAGCTATGAATGGGGTTGCTGGACAACGGTTTGGGTGAAGTATGAAGTGACTGGGAGAGAGTATCCCCCAGGGACTCCAGATCAGAAAGGCAAAATCTCGGTAAAGGGATCACAACTTGTCCGCCAGTTGTGCATTGAGGAAAATGGCTATCTTTTGCGACTTCCCGCAGGGGATCTTCCCCAAGGGATTCCTCCCCCTCATAAAGGATCGACATATCTTTTGAATTGATAATACTAATTTCAGATTAGTTTCCAAGTTTTTCCAATCCGACCCGACCTTCAATATCTCCCAACTTTCCCCCAACCCGTCGTAGGTCATTCATCTCTCTTTTGTAACCATCTTCTTTTATTCCCCATGGGTCTTTGACCTCTTTTTCTCCCTTATTATCTATGTTTTCAAGGCAAAGCCCATCCAACATTTTTTTATTTTTCGCCACTGCAGGCTGAATCTCCAAATTTTGTCTCTTCTTTACATTCCTCTTTTCGTCTCTACTTTTCTCAATTCTGTCATTCGCGAAAAATAATAAATTATCGTTATATCTGATTTGGACTCCAGTGTCCACTATCTTTGACTGAATAATTTCATTATAGCTCCGTTTAATATTTCTTTTCTCTCTCTTAGTTTTCTTTTGTTTTGTAGTAGCATTAAATAAATCGTCATGAAATCTGAATTGGACTTCAGTGTCCATCCTTGACTGCATTTCTTCATTGTATCTCCGTTTAATATCTCTTTTCTCTCTTTTAGCCTTCTTTATTCTTACCACAGAAACAATTATTTCGTCATCAAATGGGAATTGAACTCCGACATTTGGTTTTTCATATTCTACTAAAATCTCTCGAACTTTCCGAGGAAAAGCGCGTACAATAAATTTTGTCTCCTTTTTCTCTGGTACAATCGGTGTTTCATTTTGGCCTGAATTTGTTCGCGTCTCATATTTATTAAAAGTGTTCTCAAGTTTTCTATTATTTGCAAATTTTTCTGAAAAATCAATTTCGCGCGTCTTATTTTCAATATTATCTTGTCTATTTATTTCCGCACCCCTTTGTGGATTATCGACATTTTGAATACGCGTATCATGTATTTCGTTTTTCCGATAGGGTGGCACAGCCTTCCCATTTGTTTTATGGGCCGGTTCATCTCCCCCCGTAGTTAGCGAAGTATTATATTTTCTCGTAAAAGTGTTTAATGTTTGGTAATTTTCGTTTTCTCCCAATTGATTCTTAGACAAATTATTATGGCTATCTGACAGCCTAGAAGTTTGTTCTGATAAAATCTTCCTTTCTAGAATTATACCTATCATGGTTCTTTTAAACTCTTGGTGATGTCTTTCTTCTTTCTCTCTAGCTATTTTATCATTCTCCTTTTTTCGTTCTCTGGCTATTCTATCAGCCTCTTCTTTTCGTTCTCTGGCTATTCTATCAGCCTCTTCCTTTTGTTCTCTATCTATCCTTTCTTTCTCTCTATCTTGTCTATCTTTCTCTCTTTTTCGTCTATCTTTTTCAATTTTGTCCATACGGGCCTGATGAAGTATTTCATTGGCTTGCCTATCTTTTTCAATTTGATCTATTCTTTCTTGTCTATCTTTCTCTCTTTGTTCCCTTTCTTTTCTATCTCTTTCGTCATCTCGTTCTTTCACTTCCTTCATGAAATTTAATATTTGTTGTCTCATATCTTTTTCCCTTTCTTTTCTATCTCTCTTTCTTTTTATTCTATGGGCTTCACTCGGCCTTTTAATCTCATCTCTGTCCGACATAATTTCAAAATTTTGTTTGTCATTATTTCTTCTCAATTCCTTTTCTGAATTCCTTTGTTCCATATCTGTACTATCTCTATCCGTATTTTCTTTTATTCGTAAATCCCCTTCATTTGGAACAGCCTCTGAGGGGTTATTTTGTTTTGTTTTTTCATATATCCTTCCTAAGTTTTTTTCGTACCCCCTCATTTTATCGCGTCTACTTCTCTTTGATTATATTATCTCTTATTCAATTAGTCAATCTTGGTAAGTTCAAAAACTGTCACGCAAAAATTATGGTACGCAATTACTATTGTGAATTATCAGCTCCATGTAATGAGATTCAACAATTTTTCAAATAACCGGAATGTCTAGACTTCATTAGGGAATAACGACTTCTTTCTCAACAAGCAGTTTTACGCGAGTGAATTATATCTCCGAAAAACGAATCAACAGGGGTTGGACGAGAAAATCGCGAATATTCCACTAGTGAATTAGCTGGACTAAACTCAAACAGGGGAACTATCCTGCAAAACAAATCACGTATCCTCCCTGGATGCTCGTATTCCAAATATAATCTCCTCCTGGGCAGATTACTCAATAGGACAGGTGCCTTTCACCTTCCCTGTCCAATATGCGCACAAATTGACAAATTCTCCTAATTTGCCGTCCTCAATGCTCTTATAACCTTCGTCACTGAAGATTATATCTAAGTCCGCCACTTCACTCAATTAATAACCCAACTTTCAACGTTTTCTTATCTGTCCTTAAACCCTGTAATACTTTTAAATACGGAGATTCCCCCACTGTAGACTCAACTCATTAATTTCACGTTATTCTTTTTTATATTTGTCTAACAAGGCTATAGCCCATTATAGACCTTCTTATTAATTAATTGCGTATTTTTGTCTTTTTATATGCCACCAAAAAAGGCTACTTTTGTAGGCTAAATTACCCTGTCTGTTCGAAAGCACGGAATTCTTTTAATTATCAGATTTACTGATAGGACCTTAACTCGCTGCCACCACTTATTGGAGTGTAAGTACCGCTGGCACCACTTATTGGAGTGTAAGTACCGCTGGCACCACTTATTGGATGTGTGGGCACCGCTGCCACCACTTATTGGAGTGTAAGTACCGCTGGCACCACTTATTGGAGTGTAAGTACCGCTGGCACCACTTACTGGATGTGTGGGCACCGCTGCCACCACTTATTGGAGGTTTATTGTGCGGGGTCACCACTTTTAAAGACAAAAATGGCGCGAAGAGTTGCTATGCCACTTACTGGAGGGGGACGATCCCTCTTTGGCCCAAAATTAGTGGGATTTCCGCGGTTACTCCAACGGTTCCTTTATACCAACGTGATCGGATGGTCTATGGCCACATTTAAAGCTAAAGTTTACCAATAAGATTTTCTAATTAACCCTTTAGTTTCGACCTAAGCTGAAAAGTTAAAAAGAGTACATAGAAAAGGCTTACTATATTCACAGTCACGCGTTATAAAATGAACTAACTAAAAAATGGACTTTTCCTCTAAGTCCGCTAGCCGCAGCACGCGGTGGGGGTTACTAGGGGTGGTAAAGAATCTTTCCAGCCAATCCCAGGACTACTAATTCACTGGTCGACCGCCCTAACTGCTCAATTTTTCCCTCGTGGTCTATTAAGCACGTACGCAGTTAAGAGGACCCAAAATGGCGTCAAAAAGTAATAGGAAAATTAATATTTATTACTAAAAGAAGGAAAATAATTAAGGGGCCCAAAAAAATGAATCTGGGAGGGACATATATCTGACAAAACTGGGACCGAGGGTTCCAAGAGTCTTGTATAAAGGTGGGTCTTGGAGTGATCCAGCTGCCTGTTGGCCGATATCTTCAATGTGTGTTTTTAGTAAAATTTTTGAA
Source organism: Artemia sp. Kazakhstan ARC1039 (assembly GCA_029168905.1). Classification (NCBI taxonomy): domain Eukaryota; kingdom Metazoa; phylum Arthropoda; class Branchiopoda; order Anostraca; family Artemiidae; genus Artemia; species Artemia sp. Kazakhstan ARC1039. The sequence goes on along the minus strand of JAQQPU010001816.1, from coordinate 26,992 downwards.
AAGGCTGTGATTTTCCGTCTACTTTCGTTCTTATTTACTTTCTTTTTTTACTCGTTAAGATTTTCGCTGTCGCTTGTCTTCAAATAGCACAATTCTTTGTTCTTCAATTCATTCTTGTTACGTTCTCATACTCGCTTTCTCGCTATCACTTGTAATTCTTGCTGCCTCTTATCTTTTGACCGTGAATATATTTTAACCACATTTTTCTTTGTTCTTCACTTTTGTTTTTGACTCGTTGTAAGTGGTGCGACACTAGTATTCAAGAAGTCAACCGTATAATTAATTTTTTTTCCCAAAAATTAAACGTCCAAACTAATTTTCAGGATTTTGTGATCTATGTAGATCCTTTTTACCAGAAAATTCGAGGATGCCAATTTTCCGAAATATTTTGACAAGTTCTCAGTCCCGCTACCGCTTGTAATTCTCGCTGCCACTTATCTTCTAACCGCAGATTTCTTCTAACTGGATATTTCTTTGTTATTCAGTTTCAATTTTGACTCGTTGTAATGTACCATGTACAATGTTTTACTTTAAAATATGAAAAGTTTACTTCATTCTAAATACGCTTCCGATGCAAATCAAACCCCCTTAATTAAACTTGGAAATCTGCCTTAAACTCTCATTTATTTACCAGCCAAATATCCCTTTAAAAAGTTCAAAGCGAATGTTGTACTCTGTAGAGATTCGCATTCTTTGTTATACAAAACAAAAGGCTCTTGAAATTCCAGACGCTATTGAAAGATTTCAAAGGCAAAAAACTGCGGGTTTTTGCACGCACCAGATTAATGAGACGGATTGGAATTTCGTTGAAGTATTTTCGAAGAACAAAAGCGGGACATTGTAAAACTTAGTTTGGTAGTTTTTAGAAGTACTCTCAAGAATGTGCATGTTTAATGATCAGAATATCGCGGAAAAAACTATTGGGTAGTTTTGGCCGCATAATGTTTGATTTTGTCAGCATAAGAGTAAAGAGACGGGCCCTCCGTGTGGAGATGAACCAATCAGAAAATAGTGTTTATTGCTCAGAAGCAAACTTCGTGTTATATGGTAGAGAAGAAGTGTTTTTTGGAGGATTATGTTATGGGCATTTCTGATATAATCACTGTATCATTATCAATTGCTGTATTTGCTTTTGCCTACTGAAGTTTGAAGCAGCATGTTTGATCATGTAAGTCTAATAAATCCATTACTTTTCTATTTTTACAGTCTTATTTTATATGTTCGTATCTAGATTTCAAGAGTAGCCCTCTAGTTCGTATGCTATCCATTGGAACGCTCCCAGGAATCTGATGACCTATGAAGAATGTTTACGGCGCCTATTTGACTAGCTCCCTATTTTAAACTCCCCCTATATCATTTGGTGTAGTTTAAATGCCACATTTGGCAGAAGCTAAAGGTAATATTTAGCACGGTTGTAACTTCGGATTGAAGCCTCTCTGATCAAATTGGTCATTTCACAAGGAAAATCAAATTCAGTAATTAACCTATTTTTATAGCTCCCAATAAAGAGTGGTCCAATTACCATAACGCCACTGATCTAAATCTATTACGCCACAGATGGTGCGATCCTAAAGTTAATTAGCAACAGAATCCCCAACCTATTCAATTATTCCCCCCATAACAGAAGGCGCAAATCAATAACACCACAGATGGCGCGGCCTCAAACTTGGATGAGGTATACGAACTAGTTAGGCTAAAGATTTCTCAATTTAAAATTTAAAATATTTGCTAGATACAGACCTATAACAAATTTTTTTATTTTTCTAAGCCTATTGCCGCTAAGCTACAATAGGGACACCCTTTTAAATATCTCATAGGAGATAATAGATTTCCCAAATAGGATAAGTAAAAGTGATTTATTTGAGTGTATAATTCCACTAATTAAACAAAAAGCCATCCCTAGGTAAGTCAGTCATGACGGAGGAATTAAGTGCCTTATTAATTGCGCAAAAATTAGTCGCAAAAAATGTAGAATTAACCAAATCTATACCACAATATGACGGGCAGACGGACATTGATGAATTTAACATACAGCTAGCACAGTTTGTAGAGTTAACTAGAACCGACCTAAAATCTTTAATAAGTATGCTTCTTCTAAGGCTAAAAGGGCAGGCATTAACGTTTGTAAAACAAATAGAACAGAGCGTCGGAGAAAATAATCATTTGCCGATAAACACAATAGAAAAACTATTGACGGCATTTAAAGACAGATTTGTTGAGACGAGCTCAACAAACAAACTTAAGCATGGAATGGTATGTTTTGATCACACACAGAACGTACAAGAATATCTAAATAACATACGAATCTCAGTAGAAGCAAAGTACGGCAAAGGCTCAGGAGAATTATACGAAAAAATAATACTAAATGCATTTTTGCAAGGCCTTCCTCCAAAATTATATAGGATGGTAATTTCAAAAAATATCCAAACACTTGACCTTGCAGTACAGGAAGTAGGACGAATGATAGAAATTGATTTAATTGTAGCGAATCATAGTAAAGCAAAAATAAATAACATAAGCGAGTCAAAAACAAGCTCATCACCCTTGAAGGTTAGTGATCAAGAGCACCCAAAATTCTTTTCAAGAGATAATTCCCCAATACCACAAAAAAACAGAACACAAGAAACCGCCAGGCAAAAAACAGTACGTTTTCAGCCTATGAAACCAAACATTTATAAAAGTAACCCAATAATAAGATGTTACAACTGTAATCGAGTTGGACATATCGCAAAAGAATGTCGTTTTAGAAATGGAATGGCAACATCATTTAATGACGAAACCACCAGAAATACACGATATTACGGAAATGATTTGTTCGGGAGAACAAATTTACTACCAGAGGCGCACAAGGGTACACACAGGACGCAATATTCCCACAATACCCCCAAGTCCGCCAACCAGCACCTAATAATGTATACCGACAGAACCCGTATAACTCTCCCCCCAGTAGACAAAATAATTATCAGCCGACGGCAAACCCAAATTTTTCAAACCGACGGCAAATAGTTAACTGGCCCGCGAGAAATGAAAATTTCTCAAGCCGACGGCACTTGCAGCCAACACCAACAGCCGGCGCTAATGCCAGAAATACAAGTTATCGTAATAATACGTGGCAAAGGAGGACAGATGTGAATCAATTAGATGCGCCTATGGAGCCTCACGTATCTGAATCTCCGTCACAAGCACCTATATATGAAATAAATTCCCAGGGAAACGCATTAGGCCCCTCAGAAGAATAAACTGGACCCAGATGGGGCCTCGAATATTTTACAGGTCCAAGCCCATAGTAGTACCGTCCTTCAGTGATAAAAATAATAAGTTACCCATATTTAATGATTTTTGTGTGGCAAATGTCTATTTTAAAGCTTTAGTTGACAGTGGCGCAACAGTCAACATTATAAATTCAGGCATATTTAATATGTTGCCTCCGCATATCAAGCGACAGAGAAATGTAAATAATCCAAACTTAACTAGTGTAACAGGGCACAAGTTGGACGCAAAAGGTTCAATTCGCCTTGACGTGAAAAGGGATAATAGAATTTTCCCGACAAATTTTATAATATGTAATAATTTTCCGTATGAAGCCATCATAGGCGCAAATTTCTTAAGGTCAAATAAGATATTGTTAGACGTAGCTAACGAAAGGCTCGTGTACCCGGCTAAGCCAAGAGGTTCCCCTCCTTCAACCCCTACCTCAAGGAATATTAATCCAAATTACAAAGAAGATGTGACGGTTAATAAAATTTCCGACGGTATAGTGCCACAATCCCTTGAACCTTTTGTAGCGAGACACAAGGTACATTCGCTACCAAGAGGACGGGACATAGCTAGAAACCCATTTGCTTATTCCGTGCGATATCGGAAAGATGAAGTAAATGTAGTTAATAAGTGGATTGAATCCGCAAAGATAAAAATTGGAGATATGCGACAGTATAGGTCAAAAGAAATCAAAGAGATAGTGAAATTGTGGAAAAAAGTAGGGAACCCTAATGGAGTTCAGGCGCAGTCAACGTTGTTGTCGAATAATACTAGTCTAAATTTAATAGATAATGAAAATAAAGAAAATTATTATGGATTTGCAATACGGAAAACTAAAATTCCACCCAGGACAATGCAAAGGATCCAAATATCTCAAATGGTCGAACCGGTGGATAGCAAATCCGAAATATGGTTTGCCATCCCATCAAAAGAAATTCCCGAAAATTTGTTATGTGAAGAACAAATTATATCTTATGATAAAGGCGAAGGTTTTATTTGGGTGACTAATAACCAAGAAAATGATACTATTACGATAAAAAAGGGAACATGTTTGGTTCAAATCCAAACTATTTCGGAAGATGACTTAAATAAGTGGGTAAATTCCAAAAGAAACCTAGTTAATAGCATTAATACATCAATTAACAAATACCCCCTGACCAAGGCGCAATTTTTAAATAAGTTTAATATGGATCATATTATTGTTCGGAACTCAAAAAGAAATTATGTGAATTATTGTGGAATTTTAGAGACGTATTTTCAGCGTCTGAAAATGATATAGGATTGATACCATTTTACCAACACTCTATTTTAACGACGGGGTTGCCCGTCGCGAAACAGCCATATCGTGTACCGTATAAACACAAAGAGTGGCTAAAAAACAAAATTCGCGAGTTAGAAAAAAATGAGATTATACGCCCCAGTATAAGTCCGTATTCAGCTCCAGTGATTTTAGTCCCAAAAAAGAATGGTGATATGAGACTCGTAGTAGATTATAGAGCTCTTAATAAGCAAGTAGCGAGTGATAAATTTCCCTTGCCGAGAATAGACGAAATTCTTAACTCTATATCAAGCAAGAACAAAATCTTTACTTCTTTGGACCTCACCCAAGGATACCATCAAGTGAAAATAGCCGAAAAGGATGTCTATAAAACTGCATTTTGCACAAGCGAATGTGGTTCGTATGAATATTTGAGAGTACCATTCGGACTTAAAACGAGTTCAAGCGCGTTATGTAGACCCTTATTGCATTTATTAAGAGGATTGAACAATATTATTCATTTTGTTGATGACGTTATATGCGTAGGGGAAAATGTGGAGCAACATTTAGCAACGTTAGCAAAAGTATTTGAAAAATTCAGAGAAGGCAATTTAAAATGCCGGCCTGAAAAGGTTAATCTACTACAAGAAAAAATTAAATTTTTGGGAATGGTAGTGACGCAAGGAGAAATATCCCCGGACCCGGATAAAATAAAATGCGTTGAAAGGCTCAAACCCCCTAAGACTATGAAGGAACTAAGAGGAATTTTAGGTCTTACTGGATACTTCAGAAAATTTGTCCGAAATTATGCCCAAATTGCGAAACCACTTACGGAATTAACCAAAGGGAACTCCCAAAATGTTGCCTGGTCCCAGGAAGCCCAAACTTCCTTAGACCGTCTCAAAAAGGCACTCACCTCGGAACCCATATTAGCACTTCCAGATTTCGAGAACGGAAAGTTCGTAGTTACGACTGATGCCAGTTCCAAGGGCATTGGCGCCATTCTGTCACAAATAATCCCAGTAGAAAACCCCAATTCTCTAGAGGAAGCGTCCAAACAAAAAGTAATAGAAAAAGATATGTTATTCGAGCAGAACCTTAACAAAGGGTGAAAGTAATTATTCTGCCACCAATTTGGAATTTTTGTCTATAATCCATCACTTGGATAAATTTAGACATTATTTGATTGGTAGAAAATTCATACTACGTTCGGACCACAAAAGCTTGCAGTACCTACACACATTTAAAAACCCCACGGGAATTCTAGCTAGATGGATTATGAAAATCCAAGATCTTGATTATGATTTTGAATACTTAAAAGGCAAACAAAACGCAGCATGTGATTTCTTGAGTAGGTTTCCGGAAGATGAGCCGTCGGAAACTGAACGGAAGGAAGTTAATACTATTAACACTAAGATTAAAAGTAAGAAAAATAAAATTAAAGAATCAGAGAAAGAAAATAAGGTTAATTACCGCTCCTTGTCTTTAGAAAATGTAAAAAGAAATCAAGAAAAAGATGGAATGTGTTTAGCTCTTATTAATTATTTCGTGAATGATGATTTATTACCAGATGAATACAAAATCCTTAGAAAAGAAATAGATAATTTTTACTATGATTTCGATGAAGGAATATTATGTAGAATCGTAACTGCTGAGACAAATAGAAACCAAACCTTAATAATACCTGTATTACCAGAAAAATTAATAATGCCTGCTTCTGAATATTTTCATTCGGATATTGGTGGACATTTGGGAGTAACAAAGACCTTCCATAAATTAAAACAATATTTCTATGTGCCAACGGCACTAACAAAACTTAAAGAATATGTCAGTGCATGCGAAAAGTGTAACCTGAGGAAAAACCCCCAAGCTTACCCCAACCCCCCTATGGGACGAGTTCCGGTAGCGAGATTCCCCTTCGACATCGTCTCATTTGACCTGTATGGGACGAGTGGAGGTTTACCTGTTTCTAACAGGGGCCATACTTGTATTCTTTCGGTCATAGATCATTTTTCTGGATTTACCTTTGCAAAAGCTTTAAAAAATCAAGGCGCTTATGCCACGAGTAAGGCGCTGGCGAAATTATTTTTAAAATTTGGCATCCCAGATAAGGTCATAAGCGACAATGGAAGTAACTTTGTTTCAAAAGTAACAAAAGACCTAATGAAATTTCTCAACATAGAAAAATTAGTAACATCTCCTTATCATCCACAAGCTAATGGAAAAATAGAGAATAGGCATAAAATATTTTCAAATGTATTAAGCATTTACACAAAAGACAACAGAAACGATTGGGACCTATTTTTACCTTATTTAACGAATGTAATTAACACTGCCTATTCAGAAGCAACTAAGGACAACCCTTTTTACTTACTTTTTGGTCGCGACTATAGAATCCCATATGATGAAATTATAGAGTCCCGGCAATATTACAATAACTCAGAAGATTATAAACAAGAATTCATAAATAGGATGAGAAAAACTTATAAAATAGTAAGACAAGAATTGGAAAAATGTAAAATAAATCAAGAGATAAGAAACCTACCCAAAGTCAAGAGAAACATAAATTTTAAGATAGGAGACTGTGTCTACCTGAAAAATGAAGCAAAGACAGAAGGCAAGATACTTTCTAATAAATATTCCGAACCGTACAGAATAATCAAAAGGTACGATAATGATTTTACATTTAAAATGGTAAATCCCGATAATGGAAGAACCTATAAGGCACATGTTAGCCGAATAAAAAGAGCCAAATTTCCGGAAAAATGGGTATCGTATCCCTCATCCACTGAGTCATCAGACGCAGAAGATGAGCCCCCTAAGTCAAGATTAGCGGAGCTAAAACCCTTCAATTTCAAACAAGATTATTTCGAAAATGAAAGTGATCAAGAAAACTTTGAAGAATTCTTAGCTATGAAAAACCTAGTTATTCCAAAAAGAAAATCCCTAGTACCAGTGAGAATAAAAACGCCAAAAACCCCAAAAAGTTCATCGTCAGGAAGTGCAGGAGAACTAGACTATACGATATCTCCTAAAACACAATTTTTCCCCGATAAAATTTCGACTCCTTGTCCCCCCAAAAGATTCCCAGATGATATGGTTTCCCCAGCCACACCAATAGAGAGACCCCTGTCACTACAGGAGGAATTGACTAGAGCAGTAGAAACCCCGGGTATCATTGTAAAGAAAACTCCTCCTAAAGATTCAATTAGGACAAATCTGCGAGGAGCAATGGATCTTATAAATTATCCCATAAAAACTAGGCAAAGTACGTTGCCTGAGATTCAAACCTCCAAGGAGGACCAGGAAGGACAATTCCATGACATAACTGTATCTAAAGTCAAACCCAAACATTGGACTTCATGGAGGGAAACGCTAATGCAAAGAGTGCCCCACCCCCCTGAAGACATGGCATTTAAACAGTGGAGAAACCCCGCAAAAACCTTCGATTCCTCTCAGAGTTCGCAAGAATCTTTCAAATCTCCCGATTTGAAAACACAAGGCGAAGACTTAGAGAATAAACCCTCTACTTCTAGAGGAGTAGAAATTTACGAAGGAAGGGCCGGCGATACCTCAAAAACACGAAGCGCTACCTTCGAAAGTTCTAATGTCGAATCACCAGAATCCAGTTCCGAAGAATCGGACGACGGATCAGACCATATGATAGTTAAAGAAACAGAAAAATCAAAACCAACTTCAGCGGCCGCACACGCAAAAGAAACAAAATTGAAAGGGCAAGAATTTTTGAAAAAACAATACAAGAAATTTGACCTCATATCATTAGCTAAACCAAAAAAGAAAAAAAACGCAAGAAGCAGAAGAAAAAGTAACAACACAGTCAGGCAGAACGGTCAAAAAACCTGACAGATGGAAATATCCCTAATAAATGTCAATTCAGGAATTCATGTAGTAGGGAGATTGTCTCCACAACCTTCAGCTAGTTAGTTTCTTTTATTACTCGTTGATGGTGGTGGATTTCAAATTCCTTATGGAAAATCAACTTGTGATCATCATAGAATTAGTAATGTGCAAATAAAATTTAACCAAGTCAAAAGTGAAGGAAATATAATATGTAATGATAAATAATAATAATGCAAGTGGTGTCAAAGCATTGGCGATCAGGAAGAAAGAACTAAAGTGGGAAGCTCGTGGTTGGCATATGGTGACAAGTAGTGTTTTAGGTCCTATTTGGCACGTTCCGCCTACCGGATAGCTACCTTACGAAAATCGACTATGCCCCTGCAAATGTGAATTAATCAATTAAATAATCAAAAATATACCCAGTAATTACAAGTGATGACAGACTCCATGTCGTGGGGAGTCCAAGTTCTGTTTCAACGACGAACGGTGTTTTATAAGAGCTCGTTGGCGAAACGGTGCCTATACTCCTCCACGAAATTCAACTTATAATCCTACAAATTAGTGTAAAGTCAGTATACCCAAGTTATTAAAGGTATGACCCCAATAAACCAAACGCGGTCTCCTCCCAGAGTTCCCTACGGAAAATTAACCCATGTCCTAACCAAGATGGATATCATCCAAACCAAAAAAAAAAAATCTTACTACCAAAGGAGTGTCTAATTGTAGATGAAATATTTTCAGATATAAAAAATGGCAACAGAATCAAAGCCCATACGTAAAGCGATAATAGATACGGAGTTTATTACAATATTGAATGCGAAGGAGAACATTATATATTCGGCAGCCATGGTAGTCGTGGACGAACAAGGAAAAGAGATATATGCAAATGAATGGGATTTAACCTACAGCCTTAAAGGGTATGCACCCCACACTTATAAGTACGGACTAGCACTCGCGAATACCCCTAAATATCGCCCAGCTAGAGGAGAAGTTAAAACAAGATATAGAAAAAGAAGCGCAAAACAACTTGGTTGTTTGCAATTATTAATAAGACGTTTGCAAAGGAATCTTAACATCAAATATTTCTATTCTAAAGGAGTTACGCAAACTGACCTCTTACTCCTTGATAAATGTAGAGCTCCAAAAATTTGTTATAATATAGAAAAGAATCCCCAATGTGTTAAGTATGAAGGCATACATCATCCCCTATCAGAGATTCAATACTACAAACAATTTTTATTTGACCCGGAATCGGAAGAATACAAATCCCTAGGTGGTAAACTATTTTTAAAACTTATGAAAACACATCAAAGAAAAAGAGACGCATATAAAAATAACAGTAGGAAAGTTAAAAGAAGAGTCTAAAATGTAAATTTAACAAAAAAAACATAATAACTATAATCTCCATAGTACCCTCAATGTAAGAGTTATTGTAGTTTCACCCGCAAGGTATTATTCATTAAAACTAAAATCAAAAAACTTCTAGATATACGCTGACTTCTGACGATTGCTCACGCGTACAGCCTTCACCGAACCAACATAAAACGGAACTAACGAATTCGTCGGTCTTTTCGTCGGAAAATCAGAAAGAGATAACCAGCTTGGAACGTTATTAACCTCTTTTAGGTAGATAATTAATTTATTAATAAAATAAAGAAATTTTCCAGTTGCCCGCAACTGAATACACCACAATTAGCGTCAGAAACAGCGCATCATATTTATCCACAGCGCCCCGCGTATAAAAAATGTCATAGTCTAAATAATGTAAATAAGTTATTAAACGAATATATATTAGTAAAAGTAGCAGAAGAATTAGACTTTGTCACGTTACATTTCCTTTTAAAAGCACCTAGAAATTCCCTAGATGACAGAGTAATCTTAAGAATAGTGGCAAGTTTAGTATATTGTAATTTTATTCCAAGGATGAGCCCCAAAACAATAGAAAAAACCAGATTGACGGCTATTATGACATTTAGAACTCTCTTAAATAAGATCCCGATGTTGAAATATCCCCTAATTGCTGATATATCGCAGAAAACCTGTGGCAAACCCAAGATGAAAGTGGTATCACGACAATATAGCCACTTAAATTTCTCACATTCCTAATCGATCGAGGGTATAACTTACTAAATGGAGGAAAATTCCTCACAAGTTTGATTAAAAATTGCTGGAATTTTAACGGCGTAAACCCCGAAGTAAAGTTTAATACATTGGAAATTACCGCACGAGATTACAATGACATAAAGAAAATTGCACTGAATATTTTTGAAGAATATGAAAATTTTGGAGCCAAAGTATTTCCCAATTTTGATATTATTGTAATTGAACAAAAATGTTGTAATGCGTCACATATGCAATTAATTTTTAAAGTAGTGAAAGTTATAAATAATCGACTTTCCCTAGCCGAACAATGTCGTAAGGTAATTCGTGAAAATATGGACAAAAATAACATAGTGAACACGTTGACTAACTTAGAACTCCCAAATGATCTCCTGGTCTATTTAATGCACATGGACACACATGAAAATAATGAAAATAACATAGTATTTGAGTTGAAATTTCTAAGCACAAATGTGTTATCATGGGAAGTTCATCGCCTTAATACCATGCTAGCACGATTAGAAACACGAAAAGAACTACCGAAAGATACGGCAATCTTGAAATTGAATATAAATGAGCATGGAAAGAATCATATTTATAAATAGAATTAAAATGTCCTTACAATAAGACATATCGTAAACCACCCTGTTTTAAAAGTTTATTCCCTTGAAAGTATATATATGAAATGTAAATACAATAAATTAAGTAACTTGATGAATTAGGGCATATCCTATGATAAGTTAAACCATATAATTACCTCAACGCTCTCGTATAAAAAAATAATTTTTGCATTAACGCAGAGTCTAATGATTTTACTTATAATAATGTCAATAAGGTCTTTAAAGGATTGATAACGAAAATAGGCTACAAGTGTACTGTTGTGTACGTTAACTGCTTACTCATTTATGTGCCACTTATTAAATACAAAAAAAATATATTTGCACCCCTTGGCAATTGTTAATTAAGTGTTTGAAGTATATCTTGACTATTTATAACAATATATAACCACTAGAGTAAAAGATAGAATATTCATAATAGTTCCAATTTTAAGATGTCGTCTACCAACAAGGACTGTACTATGCTTACAGATCAGTCTTGTTTAGTTAATGATGTAAAATAGTTCAAAATTAAATCAACAAAAAATCATCATAAAACGGTCCAATAAAAAAAAAGAAAAATAAGTAAAACAAATTTTCCAAAAATAGACAAAATTAATAACAGATTAATTTTAGAAACAAGAAAAAAGATGAGGCTTAAGAACATCATCATAATCCTCGTTGTTCACGCAGCAGCCCAAGATATTGTAAAATATGGAGTTATATTTAAGCATGAAAATTCGCTTCTAGCAAGCCATAACGCATGGAAAATCTTTATGAAATTGGATCCCAAACCATTTGAAACCTTATTCCAACAAGTAACGAGACTAGAGAAAAATACAAATGAACTCAAGGAATCCATATTTCAATTCCTGAGATCAGATAAAGGATTACAGGCCAGTAAAATGATGCATAGTAAAGACAACAAAGAATTCCAAGCTCCAACTCTCCCAAAATTAAAATCAAAATTTATAATAGATGATTTTGACAAAAAAAATGGCAGAAATAGACATGGCACTAGGAACCAGTACCAGAGAAAATAGAAAGAAAAGGTCAACGAGTAACGTTGAGCGTTTATCGAAAGATCTTACTGCGATGAAACCCGTAGAAAATACCAAACCATTGACTCCAAAGAAAGGAAAACTTTACGATGGAAATTACGCGATGCTAAATGAATTACCGAGCCTATGGACTTTTCTCAAGGAATTATGGCAGAATCATGCTGAGAAAAATGTTACAAGGCAAATACTATCAAAACTCGCAAAGGAGAAAGACTACAAGCAAATTATTAACCTAAAGGAATTAAAATTTTCAAATACACAGCAAGATAATAGAAACGAAAATCTTACCGAAAGAAAAGAAAAAGACACAAAAACAACCACGCCTGTTTATGAAAAATCAATAAGAGAAATACAATCTTCAATGTCAGAAACTACGACGAGCACAGTCCCAGAAACGAGCACATTTAGTAAACATTCACCTGTAAATTTGACAACACTGACCTATCTGAAACCAACAATAATAAGAAAATGGACTTGGTCTAAAGGGCCCACGTTTACGCGCACCCAGCCGAAATTCATATTTACTATAGGCATGAACGCAGGAACTCCAGTAAAATATACCGAGATACAAACAATAAAAGTACAAGCGGTTAAACCAAAAGAAAAGAAAAATATTTATAAAAAAGAAGAAGAAAATGACTACGTACACCAGAAATGTTGGACCATAGACGGCAAAAGCACTTGTGCTAGATTAGCAATGGCCGACGAGCCAGCTAAAGAAGATATTGAACCATTACCTGATCTAAGCGAGAAAAACGCCCAAAAAGTGTCAACTCACCAAGCATTTTTAATATTATACAGGCAAAGATTACAAGCCTTGTTTGAACTATTTAATACAGAAATACAAAAATTAAAACAAAGTACGACGAGAATTTTTGAAGTATTTTTTCGAAGAAGCAAATATCGGAGGTCGACAAGCCTAATTCCCATCATAGGAGAACTCGCCTCCCGCCTTTTTGGTTTAACAACGGAAGCAGACCTGAATATCCTAAGGGAAAACGTGAAAAAACTGAACAATGCCATGAACATAACGTTACACGTCCAGAAAATAGAAGCAAGTATAGCTAACTACCAAAGAGATAAAGTCGAAATGATATCCAAGAAAATCTCAAAAACTGTAATGGTAATGAATTACTTAAGGAATGAAGTAGATCGTGTGGTGACAGATTCAAGCCTTACCATGGTGTCACTTGATATAATTACCATGTCATTACTAAATCTAGCAACTGACGTTAGCAAATTTGAGTTCGCATTATTTGCCCTCACGGGAGGAACCTTGTCATACGACCTGGTAGACCCTTCCAACTTAAAAAGCATTCTAGATGAAATTAAAACACACCTAACGTTTGGTTTACATTTACCCATAGAACCAGAAGTGTCAAATTTATTCCTTTACTATACAAAGCTAAAAGTACACATCACGGAAATAAATGAACAATTATTCGCAGTAGTGACAATTCCATTGATAAACCAACAATCGATTTATGACTTGTACAAAATCTCGACCTTCCCCGCTAACATAAAGAAAACGAACTCATTTATGACTATCACACCAAGAGCTCACTATTTACTTGTTGATCAAGATAGACGAAAATATGCCCTAGCAAACCCCCAAGATTTAAAGGAGTGTGTGTCATTCAAAAACCTAGTTTGCCAACTTACGTTACCTATTTACAATGTCAAGTCTGGATCTTGTATGTTAGATATATTCTTAAAAGACACGCAACAAGAAGAAATACCCGATTCATGCGAAGCCTTAATAGGAAGTAATAAACGAGAAGTATTCATACACCTTAGGAACGACCTTTGGTTATTTTCTGTTCCAAGAGAAACTGTTGGGACTTTATCTTGCTACAATAATACGGAGAAAATTGACCCAAGTTATAGGACCGAATTACTACTACAAGACGTGGGTACGATAACCATAAAACAAGGATGCCGACTTGTAACTAAAGAATCAACAGTTCAAACACCGTTAATTACCACGAGTGCGAACATAATAAGTCCTAAAATAATCAATTTTAAGGCAATCAACCTGTCATATACTATCCCAAATATTGATAGCGAGGAAATAAAAACCTCAATATGGTCAAAAATAGAAAATAATAAAGGAACGTTGACACTTACAAAAATAAAAGAAGCATTAGATTCCCAGATTCCCCTATTTACCAATGAAGACCAGAGATTAATGTACGTAGATGAAAGATACGGATTATTCTCAACCAATTTTTGTTGGAACATACTACTGACAGTATGTGTCGTTTTCGCGATTTCCTTAACTATAAGAGCCTTACTTAATTTCAATTATGGAAGAATTTTGAGAATAAGAAGGCAAATACCAAAGGGAGACCACGGAGAAGTGGCAGAAATGCAAAATTTAAACCTGGAACCACATGAAATCGCTTAAGCCAAGAAAAAGGGAAGACATTAGCAGACAAATGGATATATTGAGGTCTCCATTCGTCCTTACTATGTCTATCTCCCTCCATGTAGTATCGTTTACGTAAAACCGTGTGGCTATGACGCTGCAACATGCGTTTCTTTTACAGCACGGACGTGCGTGAACAGTGCAGGCATGAAATGTGTTGTAAAGCCAGACCTCAAATTTAATGATGTAGCGTAAAATTTGTTTAAACGATTATTGTAAATCTATGTAAAAGTAGTTAGGCGTCAAAAGAGATTTAAATAAAGTGTATATAATAGCGTATGCTAAGGAGCATAATGAGAAACCTTACTTCATAAGAATTAATCTCCTGTATCGTTATTATGATAACCTAGGAGAAATTTCTATATTTAGGAATTTCCAAGGGAAGCCTCATAAGTGTTCCCACACATGTAATAAAAATGTCATTTCGTTAAAAATCAATGTGTGTATATAATAATGTCAGTGCATTTAAGTTGCCTTATAGAGTAAAATGTACCCAGTTGATACATGACCCACTTGTGTCATGATTACTCATCTTAAAGAACATGTGATTCTGCCGAATTATTTTATTTCAGGAATTGGGACGACATACTAATCAGGCCAATGCATAAACCAGTGCAAGCATATCCCAGTAGCACCTATTTTCATCACGTCTCAACCAACGAAGAGTACTCGCCAAAAAGCCCAAGGAAGCCTCATCAAGGTTCGCACATCAAATTACGGATACATTTCGATCAAGGAAACGATGATCGTTCAACGAAGAAAAATTTCTTCAATTGCAAACTGTATTATGTATCAGGTAACAAGTCTCAAATATCCAGTACTTTATAAACATAACAAACCTGAGAATTCTATTATCTAACATAAGACGTAAATGAATATATCATCTTCAATAATAAATTGATGAACCCACTTTACCACGCTGAGTGTGTTAACGAATCCAAGAAAAGCTTTACACATCGACGAGTTACACTTCAAGTCACCTTCGAATATTTCTCCATTTCGAAGTTACAGAGACAATAGATACATTACCGTAAACATTATGAGATAATTATTGAAGTATGAACTTGAAAACCGAATCATAGAAATCAAAATAATTCTAGTAACAACCCCTGAGTGACAATGTACTCCTACCACAAATCATAGACAGAATGTTAAAGGAGTTACTAAAGTTTAATGTCGACGCGCTCCAAATTCAAACGTCATTCCCCCGCGATTTACCAAGGAATCACTATATAAGCTAATGGAAACTAGCCATGCATGAACAATTTTATGAACTATAATGTTTAAGTGCACGAAGAAACAGTTTTACCAACAAATACATTCTCTACATAATTGAAGATAACCCAAAGACAATACGCTATATCCTGTTGTCTTCAAATAATCAACATTTCTATCATCAACATAATCCCAGTGCTCAAGACTTTAACAACAAAGCACCCTACAAGACATTTAAAAACAACAGGTGAGAACGAACCCTAATGGTGAAATTCTACGCACCTGCAATCAGAGATTTAATCATTTTGTCTGAGATGAACGCATCTATAATGTGACACTAATCTGTGAAGAAACTATATATGAAGTATCTTTTCTATTTCAACAATACTAACGAAGGACCACAATTTACAGAAGAAAAAGCGAGTACACTAAAGGACACGTATAGTGGTAAAATAGGTGCAAACTTATATCACGTTTTATTAACTTTGATAATCCAACGGTATTGATATTGTATTATTGATGCTTACACAACAAAACCCAGTGAAATTATTTCTATTACCAGTGAAAATGGTAATCCAATAGTGAGTGTTATAAATTATTCATCTATGTATAACCATATATATTTAGGTAGAATCATGTGTAGTAGTGTCATATTATTCGTTTAATTTAGCATAAGACGGGAAACTTAGTTATTCTGTAGCTAACTTAAAATAGAAAAAAAAAATATATAAAGAATAATCCTGAAAAAAAAAAATTTTTTTAGTAGTAGTAGAATAAGATCAAGCTTACCAAATATTGTTAGAAATATAGGAATTATCAGTGGTAGATGTAGAAAAAAAAACCTTGGTGTAAGTAGCTATCTTAGTCCGATAGAGGAAACTTAGCAGACTTAAAATAAGAAAAGTAATATAGAAAGAATTTTAATCGCTTAAGAGCAAATAGACTTATAAAAACTGCATGAAACAAATAGTAGACAAATTTCAAAAAATTTAAAAACCCGAAGGCAAGCAAATACTAATAACGGGACGTTATTCAAAATTGGGATGGGTGATATGTACCATGTACAATGTTTTACTTTAAAATATGAAAAGTTTACTTCATTCTAAATACGCTTCCGATGCAAATCAAACCCCCTTAATTAAACTTGGAAATCTGCCTTAAACTCTCATTTATTTACCAGCCAAATATCCCTTTAAAAAGTTCAAAGCGAATGTTGTACTCTGTAGAGATTCGCATTCTTTGTTATACAAAACAAAAGGCTCTTGAAATTCCAGACGCTATTGAAAGATTTCAAAGGCAAAAAACTGCGGGTTTTTGCACGCACCAGATTAATGAGACGGATTGGAATTTCGTTGAAGTATTTTCGAAGAACAAAAGCGGGACATTGTAAAACTTAGTTTGGTAGTTTTTAGAAGTACTCTCAAGAATGTGCATGTTTAATGATCAGAATATCGCGGAAAAAACTATTGGGTAGTTTTGGCCGCATAATGTTTGATTTTGTCAGCATAAGAGTAAAGAGACGGGCCCTCCGTGTGGAGATGAACCAATCAGAAAATAGTGTTTATTGCTCAGAAGCAAACTTCGTGTTATATGGTAGAGAAGAAGTGTTTTTTGGAGGATTATGTTATGGGCATTTCTGATATAATCACTGTATCATTATCAATTGCTGTATTTGCTTTTGCCTACTGAAGTTTGAAGCCGCATGTTTGATCATGTAAGTCTAATAAATCCATTACTTTTCTATTTTTACAGTCTTATTTTATATGTTCGTATCTAGATTTCAAGAGTAGCCCTCTAGTTCGTATGCTATCCATTGGAACGCTCCCAGGAATCTGATGACCTATGAAGAATGTTTACGGCGCCTATTTGACTAGCTCCCTATTTTAAACTCCCCCTATATCATTTGGTGTAGTTTAAATGCCACATTTGGCAGAAGCTAAAGGTAATATTTAGCACGGTTGTAACTTCGGATTGAAGCCTCTCTGATCAAATTGGTAATTTCACAAGGAAAATCAAATTCAGTAATTAACCTATTTTTATAGCTCCCAATAAAGAGTGGTCCAATTACCATAACGCCACTGATCTAAATCTATTACACCACAGATGGTGCGATCCTAAAGTTAATTAGCAACAGAATCCCCAACCTATTCAATTATTCCCCCCATAACAGAAGGCGCAAATCAATAACGCCACAGTAATTGTCGGTGTTGTAAGTAATCTAACAGTATATTTCTTTGTTCTTCACGGTTGATGTTGTTCATGTGTCCCTTAGGTATTATGTAACTGCTGAAAACGCCTTTCACAAAAAGATTCGTTACAATTGGTATTTAATGCTCAACTATATTTCGTGTATAATTTTGCCTGCATCATAGACACTTAAAATGTTACAACCATGACTGAGGCAAATATGACGTGTGTATGCTCTTGAAATGTGCTCATAGATATGACGTCATTCATTCATTTTTTTTTTAATTAAGGCCCTTAACTCGTTTTCTCTAGCCAGTGACCTACGTAGATCGTTTTGTAGGTCAGAAAATCTCAGGATATCAACTTTCCCAAAAAAACATTCGAGAAAAAAAATACATAAATACAAATATACATATATAAACAATTATTGCTCGTTTAAAGAGATAAGATGTATGTAAAAGTCTCAGAATATCAGTAGAATCAAGATGACGTTTCTTATTTAGTCCAGTCTACAGAGAAAGAACAAAAGCGAAATCAGTGGCCTCTTAAATTTGTCTTAAAAAGTGTACTTTAATTAGATTGGCTTATTTTTGTGTCGTCAATCGTCACATAATTTTGAATCAATTGCATTGTTCGTTCAGCATGTTAGAAAGAAAAGCGAAATGGCCCCTGCACTTTAGCTGTTAATGTATTTACCTGTTGTGGCTATGCCAAATTCTGAGCCGCTTTCTCTCCTTTTTTTCTCAGAAATTAGAAAAGAGGGACTACTCTACGTGTTAAAAAGAGCATTTTAACTGCATTTTCCGGGTCAATTATAAGCGTCAATGTCCGTGTCAATTAAAGCGTTTGTCAGAAAGACAAGCCGAACAACCCCGTCTCTTTAGTCGTTCTTGCATTTACATATTGTTGCTACGTGAAATTTTCATCCAGTAAAAAGAATGCAGAGACTTACCATGTTTTTTCTTATTATTATTATTAAATTTAGGCAGGTAAGAAGAAAGGATTTTTTAGTCACAGCATTTCTTACACCTCTGTTCCTCAATGTTATGAACATACTCTCTGTACTCTTTATACTACTATAATATATCTGTTTTTCTGCATTCTCTATATACTTTCTAGACTATATCAAATAGTTCGTGGTAACGAACTATAAGTAAGGAGCGACACAGCTCAAAAGTAACCGAAACTCTAAAAAACGAAACTTTTATATCAATAAATATATCAAAAGGATCGGTTTATAATGCTGATTTCGAATATATAAGATTCAAAAGGCTTAATGTTACCAATAACAGGCTACGAGCATGAAACAATTTGCAACAATTGAAACAATTGAAAAGGGGGGAACATTCCCTAAAAGTTAAAGAATCTCAATGACAATCGAATCCCCACATGCAGCACATCAGAGAGCTTTACTGTAGAGGTTTCAAGCTCCTATATGGAAAAATGAGGATTTTTGTACTTTTTGTCAGATCAAAGATCACGGATGTATCAAAGATCACGGATGTTCTTTTTTTCCCAGGAGTGATCGTATCGAACCAATGGTCCTAGATCATTGGGAGAGGGTTCATTTGAACAAAAATTAAAAGTAAAGTTCTAGTGCCTTTTTAAGTGAACAAAAAGATTGGAGGGCAACTAACCCCCCCGCGCCCCTTTTTTCCCCAAAATCGTCTGATCAAAATATGGAGACAGCCATTTTGTTGAGCATAATCCCAAAACTATGCCTTTGGAGATAACATGACCCTCCCCCCCCCCCCCGCAGCACCTGGGAATAGGTCTTTAAGTTATAAAATTCCCTCACTGTTAACATAGAGTATTTATTATTGCGTAGAACACATAAATTTTTCGGAGGGAGGGGGGATTTTGTGCCTGGGGTGAGTTTCCATGGGGATAATTTTCTGTCTATAGGAAAATTTCTGGTGTGAACTTTCCAGGGAAAATTTTACACTGGGAAGATTTAATATAATCCCTATATGAATTTTTTTTTATTTGTCTTATTTCGCTTTGCCTACTCAGTTTTGTTGAGAGATGTGGGACATTTTCAACATGTTTGGATTTCCAGAAAATAATTTCCACGGAAGGGGGGGGGGGGGGCTTGGAGTGATCAGAAACGATTAGAATTTAAAGTCTTTTTCCAACAAACGTATGCTAAGAAAATTTTTCCGGTTAAACCTTTTGCAAAATTTTTTTACAGAGGGGGAGGGGGATTTTCAGCGAGGATGAAATTGCTCGGAAGGAATTGTACCGAGAGAGATGTATTTTACGTGGGAGGAAATTTCCCAAGAGGGAAGGAAATTTTTCATGGAGGGTGATCCAGATTTATCGGCATTATTTGAAAAACGATCAGAAATTAAATATATACAAAAAAAAGTTTTTTCAACTGACAGTAAGGAGCAACATTAAAACTCAAAACGAACAAAAATTATTTCGTAAATGAAAGGTCCCCCTTCCCACCCTCTCTCAATACCTTGCTCTTTATGCTAAAGTTTGACTATTTATCCCAATTTTAAAGAACGACTCCTGAAACACAAGGGCCGTTTAATTAAAATAGAAGACTGTTTTTTAAATGCCAAAAAATAGCGTGAAGAGTAAGGTATTGAGGAGGGCGTCAACCCCTTTATATACGGAATAGTTTCTGTTTTTCTATAGCTTTAGTGTTGCTCCTTACTTTCAGTGGAAAAAACTTCTCATTTTTATTTAATACTCTCTATACGCAATGTGCTCCCTGTTTCTCTATGCTATGGATATACTCTCCGTACTGTCTATATCCTCAATATATACCCTTTCTGTTTGTATTTATGTTCTATATACTCTCCGTATTATATACTCTTTATACTCGATATACTCTTTATGCTCCTTGGTTCTCTATTATAAACAAACAAATATATATTGAGTCATTATACGACAAGCAAATATATTGACTCATTGCCACCGGATAAAGGCACATTCGAAGCCTTTATTTTGTAGCTTGTAGCCTATATTATAGTTTGCAAGCGAAACTTTATTATTTAAAGGAAAAAGATTAAACTGTTTGATTGATGAATTTGTGTGATTTTTCGGGGACTATTTTTTCTCCGATTTCTCATACCTAATTGAGATGGACTGTGACATTCAAAAATAAACTGAAAACAATCAAACTGTTTCATAATTCGGTATGACAAGATTAAAAAATATCTTAACTGTGTGATTGATGAATGTTTGTACTTCTCCAGGGATTATATCTTCCCCCAATTTCTCATTTCCAATTCAAACAGACTGTAACATTAAAAAGAAAAGATAAAACCAAACTGTTACCCAATTTGGTATGACAAGATCAAAAACTTTTCGAAGAGAATGTGGATGTTTTAAGAAACTTCTAGAAAGAGATTAATCCAACGAAACAGCGATAATTTCAGTTTTTGTCATATTTTCCTAGAGATTGGATTTTGTGAAATAAGCTATCCGTAAATGTTTTCCAAGAGCAACACAAGTACAGGAAAGAAAAATAGAAAGTATTTTTCAATTGGTGAATCCCATATGGATGAGAAACAGTTACACAAACCACATAATTCAAAACTTTATACCTGAGTACCTGATATTAGATATAACAAACACCGCACTCTAAAAAAAAGAAAAGAAAATCCAGTGGCAGTCTTCTGGACTATTTAACAGATTGTTGGCATATAACAAACTTTACAAATTACAAGGTATTAACTATGATAAATGTATAAAGACTGGTACAAAGATTCAAAATATACATAACAAGTTTTATTAAAACATTGCGAAACCAAAAGCTCAATTTATTTTGCTTTTAACTTTGTGTTTGAGTATGCCTAAACTCTAAGAAGTCCGGCTTTGTAGCCTCAATTTATTTCGTGTAGGGGGGGGGGAGGGTAATTGGATGAGAACGACGAATTTATATTTGGTAGTTTATGTTGTAGGTAATTGGGCGATTCGGCTGTTATGCTATGTTTGTTTTCCAATGTGTACCAGGCTGCCCTTTAGACAGCCTTGGCTCAGGCTCTTAGGCAGCCCGGGAGAATAATATAGTGTTATGTATGTTGTTAATATTTCGTTTAATCCATAATAAAAACAAAAAAACCGGCAGAAGTGACAGTAATTACATGTTCGGATCGCCAACCTACCCGAGTTTACTTTATATTTTAACGCAGCTTAGACATTAATTAAAGGTCAATATTTTACTGATTTGAACTTGATTTTAAGTAAAAAATGGATTTCATATAATCTCTTCAGGACTAAATCCACTGGCGCAGTCAGAATTTGTATATATTTTTCATTTTTTTAGATAAATGGATAAAAACATAATTAATCGATTTTTTAAAGAAAAGGCCAAGTGCGGGTATATTAGCATTGCGAAACCTAGTACCTAGGTCTAGCAGAAAACGGAGCGGCAAAGATACAACGAAAACAGAGTCGGAAATCGAATTGATATAATTCTGTATTTGGATCAGTTTCTCCCACTCCATCAATAAAGAAATCTTGCGATCTTCTCCAAAAATTGAAAAAAAAGCATTCAGTTTTTGTATAGAAGATCCATAATATTGCAATAAGTAATAAAAAACTATGTAGAACCAATTTGTTTAATTCAGGCCGTTACCTAAAAAAAAACAGTTTTAAAGGGGGCTTTAGACAAAGATGGCGAAAAAGCCAAGCGTACGGGAAACTCAGTTCCAAAGGATGCAAATTACAGCCAGACGACTCACTCTCGTGTTTACATATTCTAATTAGAGATCCCGTTCAAATAATTAAACCATGGACCGAGTTTTGATCTCGACGATGATTTGATTCTTGTTTCAAAAGAGGACTCGATAATAAATGTTGAGACAAAAACTTTCCCACGAAGGCTCGAAATGAGAATATCTTTTTCTGCCACCTTCTTGATTGATTGATTGACACGAATCTAAACTAGACGGTTAATTTTGAAGCGTTCGCAAGACCACAGTTTTAATAAAAGAGTGGAAAAGAGATCCTAACAATTTTAAATGGTTTTTAACAGTTTTTTTTATAGTAGACAGAATTAGAATTACATTTTCTTTTTTTAAAAGTAATGCTATACATCGTTTTGATTATCAAAAAACTTTAATTTTGGTAATGAGATTAGGCGTTGACTTGTTCATTCTTTTACACTATTTTTCGCTCTTGAGAGCTTTTCAGTGAGCTTCTCAATACAAGTTTAAAGTTTAATATTTACTCACCTTTCTATCATACTTCCACTTTTGGCGGGTGGTCCCTGTACACGCCAAAGAATGAACTGCTCTATCTCCACTTACAAGATCTAAGCAAACAGATTCATCAGTCATAATAAAGCCATCTGGCGTGAAGACCCATAGCTGAGGCTGGTACAGATCCTTGCTGCTACATACTTTGAGTTCAGGTCTACCCGCGGGTTGTGGAGCCCCTAGCCGGCCTGGTGGTTTTTCTATGCATTTTTCTGTCTCTTCATGCTGGATCTGTAGCCAAAAATTTTTTAAGGTTATTTAAATCTATAAAAGGATATTAGGTATGGCAGATATGGAACTTAGTGCAGGTGTGAATATTTGTGATCATTTTCGAGATTTGGAGGATTTTTGTGTCTTTTGATGTTTTTTTCTTTCTTTTTTATTTACTACAATTTGGTAAAAATAGTGATAAACAAATAAATTATTATTACAGTTTAATATATGTTTGAGCACAAATGAAATGTGAAAACAAATATGGAAATATGAATACAAATGTGAACCAAAAATATGTACAAATACACATCTGTACATGAACACACGTTTAAAACATGATAAAGAAGATATAAGTAAAATTATAAACTAAAGAAAAAAAATTAAATAAATCCAGAAGTATATTTAAGCGCTACATTTAAGACCCAACTAAAGAGAAGGATTTGTTTTTGTACGGTGTGCGAATAGTTATCACGATTTTTTGGATTTTGAGGATTTTTGTGTTTTTTGGTGGTTTTTTGCTTCCTTTTGATTTACTCCACTTTGGTAAAATGGTGAGAAACAAAGAAGCTTTTATTAAGATTTAATCAGTACATATTTGACCACAAACATAATCACAAAATTTTCATATTGCGAAAATAAATGTGAAGATATGAATATAAATGTTAATCCAAAAATATGTACAAATACAAATCCATACATGAACATACAGGTGAAACATGAAAAAGAAGATATCAGCAAAAACTACATAGCCAAATAAAAAAAAGATTCATCAGCAAAATTAAGCACTACAGATAAAGACCAGCCGAAGGATAGGATTTCTTTGCACACAAAATACGTTAAAAAGTCTTAAGCTTAGATGAGCTTGCTCAGAATTCCTTTTGTTTTGAAATAACCAATTAAAATTTTCTAATTTATATTGTACATCTTCAATTTGTATCCTCCCCTAAACAAATTCATCCATATTTACCTCCTTCAAACCCACTATCTTGACGGATATACACCAAAGTGTATCTATCTTGACGGATATATACAAACACCTAAACCTAAGAATAGTTACACTAAGTATCCAATGAAGTGACATAATAAAAGTCAAAGGCCTTAGATTTTAAGATTTTAAGAGATCATCTAGAAGCTTTAGCAACTTTGCAAAGGAGTCCAAAGAAACTATTCAAATACGGCTTAAAGCAAATAGGAGGAACATTCAATAGCGTGTCAGTGGCCCTAGGGATAATGTTACGATAAGCTGGTAACATTTCTGACATAACACCTTTAAATTAGGTGTTGTTTCCTTAGACCGCACTGCCGTTTAAGACGAACAAATAAACTTTCAAATGGGGATAAATCCATTTATTTAGACAGTGAAAAACACAGGTACAGAAGTCCAGATATTTCGATCACATATACAGCGACCGTCTTCAGTAGAAATACTAAAATAATAAAATTGAAACTAGTTTATTTGTTCGTCTTAGAACGGCAGTGTGGTCTAAGAAAACAACACCTAATTTAAAGATGTTATGTCAAAAATACGTCGTATATATGGGGAAATTAGACCAACCCAGTAAACATCTATAAACTCAACATTTGGTTTGCAATTAGAAGACACGGAAGGCTTTGCCACTTTCATTGGAAATTTGTTTTACATTTGGGCCAAGATTAAAGAAGAAAATTTACATCAAGAACTTTGAATGAACTTTGTCAATGAACTCTCACTGAAAATAATCTAGAGAATAATCCGGAAGTTCATTATTTAGTGAATGAGCCGTAAAGTTATTTATTTTGTTGTATATAAATATGCTAGGTTCAATTTTATTATTTTATTACTGAAGACGGTCGCTGTATATGTGATCGAAAGATCTGGACTTTTGTACCTGTTTTTTTTTCACTGTCTAAATAAATGGATTTATCCTCATTTGAAAGTTTATTTTTTAAGCTGGTAACAGTACTAGTGTATGGTGTATTGATACTTTGGGAGGATGTATGAGCAAACAGCTTGCCGCATTGGTCCTTACGATCAATTAGTTTATATTTTTAATTTAAGCGATCTTAAATTAAAAAATATGGATACAGCCTATTTTGGATACCGGTTAATATGATGTTAATGCGCTTTTATACGAGTATATATTATGAATCTTTCAGTGTATGTCCTTTTATTTTTTTTGTGTATCTTACTCCATTGTTTTTTCTCTAGAGTGGGTAATAAATGTTTGATTGATTGATTGACAGAACTAGTGGTTAAGTGAATAAAAAACAAACCTTCCCAAAAAATCTTTCCGATGATGGAAAAACATTTTCCGGCCACACATTCCTGAGGTACCAATCAAAGGAATTGCACTTCAGTTCTTCTCTCAAAATTAATCTCCTTCTAATAGTCTGCGAATCTTTTAATCTTGATGCTTCTGTAAAAGAAGAAGAAGAAAATAATTGCTACTTGATTCGCAATAGCAGAAATTTTGCCCAGTCGAAACTATGGAAAATTGTCAAATGAACTTCATTTCGCAAGATCTATAATATATATTCCTAAAATTTCCAAGATTTTATAATGGTATCGTAGAAAATTTAGGGAAGACCATTTCGTGATTTTCATCTGGCATAACAGTCACCAGAAAAAAGCTCAGGTTTTGACTAATGCTGAATCTTATTAAATAAAAAAAAGTTTTTTTTTTTTAACTGAAAGTAAGGAACGACGTTTAAACTTAAAAAGAACAGAAATTATTCCGAATATGAAAGGGGCTGTCCCCTCCTCAATGCCTCGCTCCTTAAGCCAAAGTTTTTTTTTAAAAAATAGAGCTGTGAGGAAGTCAAACTTTAGCGTAAAGATCAAGGCGATGTGGATGGGACAGTCCCTTTCATATACGGAATAATTTCTGTTCGTTTTAAGTTTTAACGTCGCTCTTTACTTTCAGTTAAAAAAACTTGTTTTTTTTAATTTTTGAAGATTTTTGAATTAATGCATGTTTTGATTTTGGCTCACCGTACATGAATAATTAAAACGAAATTTGCAAATTAATTTTACTTTTATTTGGTTAAATGGCTTTCTCGAAAATTGTTGAATTTTATTTACGAACGGTTTTATTAGTAATAAATATACGTAAGTTACGAATTAACTCACGTAACGAACTTCTATATTCATATATTTTTAATACGTATATTAGGGGGTTCGCCCCCTAGTCAATACCTGGCTGTTTACACTTAAGTTCGAATTTTGTTCCAATTCTTTAAAAATAACCCCTTAATCACAAAGGCCGTTAATAAGAATAAATAGCTCTTATAAAAGTACTAAAAAATCTTTGGCTTAATCAGAGAGGTATTGACTAGGAGGCGAACCCAATTATATACTTAATGTTCGTTTTAAGTTTTGATGTTGCTCCTTACTTTCAGTTGAAAAACTTGTTTTTTTTATTATTTAATTTCTGATCTTTTTTTAAATAATGCTGGGAAATCCGGCACCTCTTTCATAGCAATGTCCCTTCCCTCATGAAAACTTACTCCATGGAAGATCCTCCCAAATAACCCCCGGCCCCCCCCCCCCACTACCAGAAAAAATGCCCCTTGAAAACGTTTGTATACTTCCCAGTAACCAGTACTATATGTTAACATTG
>JAQQPU010001815.1:43983-71198 GCA_029168905.1 Artemia sp. Kazakhstan ARC1039 | reverse complement strand
TTTTTTTTTTTATTTAATTCCCCTGCAAAGGTTGGAATATGTTCAAATCCCGAAAAGACAGAACTTGGAAATCTGCTGTAACTTTCTATCAATTTTTGTTAAATTCTAACAACCTGTCCTGTTAGATTTTCTGACTGTAAACACATATCACCCTATCCCTTTCTCTTATTTCTCACGAAGTTCATATTCCTCTCCCCTCCTCCCAAAAAAACAACAAACAAATAGAACATAGACTCATATATTTCACCACGATCTACATATGACTGTTAACCCCTTCTGGTCTTGATGGCATGGTGACAAGAATGGAAGGAGCTACTCCTCCCAGTACAGTTGAATCAGGTACGTTCTTCTCCCACCCTCAAGGTAAAACTAGAACAACTATCCTGGTCTTGTTGTCTGCCAGTTTAGTTGCCATTTGACCATCTCTCTGATATAGTCACGTATCTTCCCAACACAAAGGTCAGAGGATGTCTAGGCATCAAAAAGAACAACTAGGACAATACTTCTTACTTAATTCCAAGTTTGATCGGGACCTGGTGTCTCTTTCTGGTAGATTTGTTTATGACAATAATTTAAGGACCACCCTTCCCTTCCTCCTCCCCCGCAGAGGCTGGACTCTGGAAATACACAATAAAGGCATTGGTTTTTATTCTGTACTCAATTGTGCTGATATTCGGCAACACCTTCAAAAGAAAATTTTGGCACTAAGAATTCAGGAACCACCTCAAAAGATGCCAAATTCGGTGTTGGCACCAAAAAGTACGACTAGGACACAAACTGAGCAATTTTGCTTGGGATCCAACGTCCCCTTTGAGTAAAGATGTGCTGATGACAAATAAATCAAGGTTCCGTCCTCTCTTTGTCCTCCCACCTCGCAGATTTTGAAACGGGTCCAGACTCCCAAAAGGTACATTCCCACTAAATTTGGCTAAGATTCAATACCGTATATTAAAAGATGTTTTCAAAACATGAATTTCGGAATCTCTCCGCTCTACAATAGGTTATTTGTGTCCAAATACAAAAGAATTCAACTAGGAAATTTTTGGCTGATGGAGAAGGGGAACTTCCTTCCCCTTCTCCTAAAGAGGTTAGAACGAGCTTGGACAGTTGTATTCCCTCTCTGTTTTCCGTGACACACATAGCACACTAACATGGAACTTCTATGACAGCCCTCTGATGTCATGACAATCCTGTCACGATTCCCACCCTCCCAAGATTCCCAGGTGTTCAAATTTTGACTGCTATGTAAGGGTGCAACATTTTTAATCAGAATGTGATCGGGATAATACACAAGTAGTAATAAAGCACCTGTGTAATGTAGTCACGGGTTCTATTAAAGAAACATATCCTCGCGCTTTAAATAGACTCATTGGATTTTAAAGAAATCCCTAGGAAATTAACATGGGATTCCCGTGACAGCCCTCTGACGTCATGAGATCCGTAGCAGTTTCCCAAAGGATTCACGTGACAGCCCTCTAACTTCACGACACAGATAGGGGAATTAAAATTTTATTTCTGTGACATCAATAGCAAAATTAACATTGGATTTCTAGAAGTTAAATAAGTGGAGCTACCAACTCCTCAAGCCATCACACCTGTACAACACAGTCACCAGTTCTATTAAAGGGAACGCAGTTGGCAAGATTCCCACGACACACCCCTCTGGATTTCAATGACGGCACACGACTTACCCCTTCTTAAACGGTCAGGTGTAATATGGTTGACGCAATTTTATGTAACCTTGTGTCAGGAACCCATGGGAGTCCCTACTTATTACTTAACGACAGCACACACCTTATGTAATGTTATGTAACGAAAGTGCAACCATCACTGTCACATAAAACTTCTTTAACATTTTATTTCTCGCCCGAAACGTTCAAAGCATTTCTTTTTTTGTCCTTGCTAGGAATAGAAATGTCAATTTTCTTCCTAGGGGAGAGCACTGCAGCCATCAGGACTGGTCTGTTATCCGCTGTATTTAGTCCTTATCATTACTTTCAAGATATAACACGCTCCTGTGACGTCACAGGACAAACATCCGTCTGTTCCATGACACACCTGGCAGGATTTCGAACGTAACCCTTGTTTTTCCGTGCACCTACGGCAATTGGCATGAAGACGGGAAATATTTATTTTCAGAAACATTTGCTCTAAGTATATTAATAGTGACAAAGACTAAGAGATGCTTAAGTTGTTTAAACACCTTGATCATCCTAAACAATAAATCTTGAACTCATAGACTTTGTAAATAAAAGTTTAAATAGTTAAAACAAACTTACAATATTATTAAAACACAGAAAAAAAACAGTTAAAAAACATGACAAACAAAAAGTAAAACGTGAATAAAAAGGCGTATCGTAGTATATGCAAAAAGAACCGTATATTATAAAAACTCGAGGGTCCTAGCATGCAATACCAGGGGATAAAACAGATATTAGAAGCAATTTAAGCCCTATTAAGAACTTTTTAACAAAATAAAGCCTTTCTTTGAGATAAACTTATGAATATTTCACACCATGGTGACAATACATCCCCACCTCCCTAGCAATAATTACCAGGGTGCAGGGGAGGGGGGTAATTTTGACTAGGGCCATGCTAGTACGTCTGGATTTTCAGCTATTATTTACCATATTTTAAGATTTTTTTCATATTTTTAATATTTTCTAGGGCTTATGGCCCACGTTCTGAGCATTTCTATGATATTATTTGAATATTTTTCGTTATTTTCCTCGGGTTTAATAGATCCAGGGCTTACAAAATTCAAACATGAGAGTGAAATGACACTGCTACACTGTTTTCACACACTTCTGGGAGTTATTCGGACTAGGGCTATGCTATCATTTATGGATTTTCATCAATTATTTACCATATTTTAACATTTGTTTCGTATTTTTACTATTTTCTAGGGCTTATGGCTCGAGGTCTGAGATTGTTTATGATACTATTTTAATATTGGCATGAATTTATAGCTTATTTTTCATCTGCCTTGATCTGCTTCAAAAGAAAGCTACATCTACAAAGGAAACCTTCAAAAGAAAGCTACGTCTTCTTAGGCTGTTTGGCGGCATGAACTTTTGGCTTGTTTTTTTAAGAAAAGAGGGTTCTCTCTACAGAAAAATCTCAAAATATAACATTAAAGACACTGAAGAGACCTCAATCAAAAATGTTTATTACACAAGACGTAACAGTGAATATTGGGATGACTATGATCTAAGACAAGATAAAAAGTGCCCCTTCAAAAGAGAACATAAGGGATTATTCTATGGAATAGATTTTAAACATCGAAAATGGTTCTGGAAGAACTTACATATGCCATTTTACGATAATATCATTATTGATATGCTTGATAAGTTTTGTACCATAATCTTACAATAAATTAATTTTTAAATATTAATTTTGACTTTCGCGATAAGCTTAGGGTCAACTACGTTTAAGTTAGGTTCATTTAAGTTAGGTTAGCATGACTGGTTATGCTAGCCTAACTTAAATGAACCTAACTTAAGCGTAGTTGACTTAACGTAGTTAACAAGTTTTCTAGCAGAAAAATTGTTACTTCTAAGATAAATTTGTTATCTTTGACGAAAAACATTCTGCTATTAGAAAAAATTGTTACTATTAAAAAAAACCTGTTACTTCCAAGAGAAACTCGATAGTATTAAGTAAAACATTGTTATTATTGAGGAAAATGTTGTTACTTCAAAGAAATATTCGTTACTAGTAAGTAAAACTTTGTTAGCATTAAGGCGAAAGTTGTTACTTCTAAGAAAAAAAAATTGTTAGTATTAAGAAAAACTTGCTACTTCTAACTTAAAACTTGTTAACGTAAAGAGAAAATTGTTACT
Source organism: Artemia sp. Kazakhstan ARC1039 (assembly GCA_029168905.1). Taxonomy (NCBI): domain Eukaryota; kingdom Metazoa; phylum Arthropoda; class Branchiopoda; order Anostraca; family Artemiidae; genus Artemia; species Artemia sp. Kazakhstan ARC1039. The sequence goes on along the minus strand of JAQQPU010001815.1, from coordinate 67,356 downwards.
TCTAAGAGAAATGTGTTATCTTTGACGGAAAACTTGCTGCTATTAGAAAAATAGACCTAGTCAGAATTATCCTAGATATGTGTGAAAACGGTATAGCAGTGTCATTCCACTCTCATGTTTAAATTTTGTAAACCCTGGATCTTTAAAACCCAAGGAAAATAGCGAAAAATATTAAAATAGTATCATAGAAATTCTCAGACCGCGGGCTATAAGCCCTAAAAAGTATTAAAATATGAAACAAATGTTAAAATATGGTAAATAATTACTGAAAATACAAAAGTACTAGCAAGGCCTTAGTCAAAATTACCTTTTAATACCAAACTGGCTATATATGACAAATGAAACTCAGATAGGAAAGAAAATAACAAAATGAAAAATTAAATTAAAAAAGGGTGAAAAAACAAGGATTTTGTCTGCCAATGGTGAACCATGAAGATGAAGAAACAAGCAAATATTTCGACAAGTCCTCCTCGGTGCTAAACAAAAAGAAAGAAAATAAAAAAGAAACCAACGAAAATTGAACCTTTCGAAGTTTGCTTGACAACGACAGAACAAAAACTAAATAAGAACCAGGTTGGAATCAGTGAAAAAGAAATTTACCAAGATGATTGAGCAATAATCCTTTGTTTTGCTATAGCTTTAGCTGGTCTAAAAATTCGGTCTTCATTTGATGTGCAAAAAGGTTCTCTCAAGTTAGACCGGGCGAAAATGATTGAGCCCTTCAAATTTAAATTGTTGTAAATTAGGCTTAATGAAATACCTCCAGTATCTCTATCTGTTGCTAAATTTCAGTTTATGCATTTTTTGATCTCAATAACGTCTTTAAAAGATTGTGGTAGGCTATTTACAGTTAATATTAAGGATGCCTCGTTAAAAAGAACCAGATGTGTTGGATTTTCAAAGATATGCAGGGCCAATACCGAATCAAAGTTGTCATTTTATTTTCCAATCTCAGGACTTATCTATTGAAATTTTGTGTTCATGCAAACGTTCACCTAGTTGTTGATGGGTCCTACCAATGTAAAATTTCCCACATGAACATGGGATTCTGTAGACACCACTACCCAGTACAGGGTCAGTTTTATCTTTTCCTGAGCTGAAAATATGTTCAACTTTTTGTTCAGTTTTGAAAGAAACAGAGAGATTATGTTTTTTTTTTTACAAGTTTATCGCCAAGTTTTGGGATGTATGGTAAAGTGATGAAAGTTTTTTTTCTCAATTACCGGGATGACTGAATAAAGGGGGACGGGCTCCCTATTTTATTGTATTATCTTTTTATATCGTCTATCTATGATATTTTCAATAAGTTTTATTGGGTAACCATTGCAGAATAGAATATCCTTGATATAGTTTAATTCAGAATTTATATGATTACGAGAACAGATTTATAAAACTCTGTCGACTAAAGAGATTATTACCCCTTTTTTCACAGAAGGAGGATGATATGAAGAGAAATGTAGATATCGATCATTATAGGTCAGCTTTCTGTATATAGAAAATTAAAGGCCAGGAGCAGTTTTTATAATCAGAACATCCAAGAAAGGCAGCTTACCTGAATCTTCGAGTTTTATTGTGAACTGGAGATTCGAAGCAAAAGAGTTCAAATGTGCTAAAAAAATCCCTTAGAGAGTCTTGTCCATGTTCCCAAACAGAAACGATATCATCAACGAAACGAAACCAGATAGAATGTTTTAAGTGGAAACTGTTCAAATCAGACTGTTATATGAAATCCATGTAAAAATTTGCCAAATAAGGAGACAAAAGTTCGACTGTGAGAACGACTGTGGGTATTATGTTTCAACTTTCAAGGCTATTTATGCTCTTGAAATTTAACCAAATCAAAATAGCGTAAGTGTGTCTAAGGTATAAAAGAAAGTAAACAGATTTTTTTGCGAATGGTATCAAGTTTTCTATTGAAGGTCAACTAGAGGAGGTATGAAACTAAATTAAACACTTCTGTTTGTGTCCAGATTTTTAAAAGGGTGTATGCTGTTAAAAATTGCTAAGAAACTTTCTCCAGCAACACAAATGAATGTGCATTGTCAGTTTAAAATGCATATACTGATATTTAGTAATCAAAATGTTAATATTATTTGATTTATTAAAGTTATAAAAGTAAAAACATATATATTTTTCAGTAAAGTGCAAATCATGTTCTAGTCTTGGGAAGGCATAGGGGTTTTGAGCCGTACTCATGCTAATTTCTGCTTATTGTAAGTTTGACTCAGTTATTTATTGTAATTTCTATTCGTTTTGAGTTTTATTTATTTGTCGATGCTGATTTGTGGTAGTTTTACGGTTGGTAGATTATTTGATTTTATTTTTGCTCATTTTTGGTTTAAGGGAGTTCTTTACTTTTCTTTGAAAGACTCATTTTCTGGAAAAAGTTTTTGTAATTAATTCAAAATCAGAAGAGTCTGCAGGATTTAATGACTAAAAGCTGTGGTTTTCATGCATTAGTATTTTTGTTTTCAGACGTCGTGGTTATACCTACAACCAGTTTCTAAATATTTACGTAGACAGTCCTAGCCTGAATGATTTTATAGTGGAAAATATACTCTCATATCTGTATAATATTGATTTTAGTGTCATACGAATAAAATGTCTTAAAAATGTATGTAAATTTGTTTATTAATAAAAATAATGTATATAATGTAACAATAAGTTTTTTCTTCTCTTTAGATTTCTTCTTCTAGTGTGTAAAGGCAAGTGTCGAGAACAACTAATGATGGTAGATCATTTGAATTCACTGTATATTGATCTTGATTGGCTGGAATGTCAGGGTGACATTTTCTACAGTACAATGTAAATTTACTCCTTTTGTATCTCTTTGTATAGTCAATGATACTATTTTTATTCATATTGTAAAATTCACGTGCTTCAATTTGCCTATTTGAAGCAATATCACATACAGTGTTTTCAAGTGGTAAACCACATTCTGTAACAGCTAAATAAAAATCAGTAGGTTTATAGTCATAATAGTCAGTGTCTTCACAACCATGAGGTACAAACCAAATTGTCTTGTTAATTCAACAGTTGAATCGTAGACCTGATTCTTCCTCCCAAAATAGTCTAAAACCATGGCCATACCAGTCTCTTAAAAATAAACTAAAATCCCGTTTAGGGTTCTTTCCAATCATACCAGGATAGGTATTCTCCCACTTATCACTTTAATATAGTAACATATATATAGTATATAGTGACAATTACATAGTGACAATTATATAGTGACATATATAGTGGCAATAGGGGCATAGATATCCTCTAGGATGAGAATCACAATTCTCTTCAAGCCAAAAATACCGTCTTTAATTTGTACTGCATATCCTCTATGTAATATACATGGATTACATAATTTACACTTTTCATCATTCTCGTCAATAATTGTACTATTATCAAATGATGACCAGCTACCATGCGTATACATACATAGTGTAAATGTATAAAACATTTTTTTCTAGTGTTAGCTTTCTTACAGCTAAAATGAAACTGATCAACGATCGAGAAATTGAGAGAGAGAGAGAGAGAAAGAGATTTGTATGACGGAAAGAAAAAAAGATTTGTATGACGGAAAGAGAGAAAGGAATAGAAGTATTTTTATGACGTCATAAAAACCTGTTTGAAAAGAACCTTCTCGATTTATCGTTCTCATCTAGATAGAATCTTAAATATCTGTGGCAGTGTATTCAAAAGTAAATCCACAGTTTTATTTTGCCACAATTGATAAATCCACAATTAGTAAATCCACAATTTTTGTTTCAATTAATACATCAATAAATTGAGTAAATGCATTTGAGTTACATCGTGAAAGTTGCACACAATAGTCCAATAATGGAGAATCATTTCTCATTATATCGTCAAGTATTTTTTGATAAAATAGTTTCCTTTGAAGAGTTAACTCCAGAAAATCATCATCTAGAATCAACATTTTTCCATAATCATAAGATTCAACATAATTTTCTCTTTCTCAAATTCATTTTTTTTTCAATCCTAACACTCTCAAAGCTGACTTTAGACAAACCAGGATTTCTTCTACTTCAAGAATATTCGGTAATCTACTAAAAATATAACAAGACAAAAAGGGAGAACATTTTCGATTTCGAAACATGTTTATTATGTGTATAATTACAACAATAATACATATATTACACATACAATTACTGATACAACTTACTCTCCTCAATATATTTCACTATTGAATTTAAAGCATCTTGAAGTCTACGTATATGCACTATATCAACTTTCGCTGCAAAGCATAATTGTTCCTCGAACAATTTGGGAGACAGGGCATAACTTATAACCCTTACCTCGAGGGCTCTGAGGGGGTTATCATCCTCAAAGACCTGATTTCTAAAACTTTTAACTGCGTTGAACAAAATGGCTTTCTAAAAATTTTGATTGGATGTGTTTGGGGAAAAGCTGGGCGTGAGATGGGGGTTAATTACCATCAAATCACTTTCGACTATTAAAAGGGCACTAGTCATTTGAATTTCCAATTGAATGAGCCTTTTTTTAAGTTTTTACGACAAAGCTTTCAATAAAAACCTGATATGCCCCAGGGCATAACTTACAACCATTACTCTGAGGGCTGTGGGAGAAGTATCATACTCTTAGATATTATTTCAAAAAATATAATCCTCAAAGACCTAAATTCCAGAACTTTCAACTGCGTTGAACAAAATAACCTCATAATTTTGATTGATGTGTTTAGGGAAAAGGTGGGCATGAGAGGGGATTTAGTAGCCCTCAAATCACTTTCGACTATTAAAAAGGGCACTAGCCCCTTAAATTTTCAATCGAACGAGCCTTTTTTGAAGTTTCTACGACAACGCTTTCTATAAAAACCTTATATGCCCCCAGGGCATAACTTACAACTCTTGCCTCGAGGGTTGTGGGGAAGTGTCCTCCCCAAAAAAATAATTTCTATTCGGAAATCAACTACGCTGAACAAAATGGCTGTCTCAAAATTTTTATTGGATGTGTTTTGGGAAATGGTGGGCGTGGAAGGGATGTTATTTGCCTTCCAATCACTTTCGACTATTAAAAAGTGCATAAGCCACTCCAATTTCCAATCGAATGAGCTCTTTTCGAAGTTTCGAAGTTGTTGATGTGCGGATTGTAGAATGTATATGATAGGCTAAGATGATAAGAAAATTCAAAATACTTCGTTGTTTGAAAGATGCAGAGCCAATGACCTGTCTTTACAATCAACGAACCACTATTAACAATGATAATGGTATTGTTTACACTTTAAAATTTTCCAAGAAAGTCCGATGGTATACAATAGAGTTTGTATTTGGACATATATGGATCCATATTAAATACGCTGATTATTTGACTGCTGTTCACGGTGCAAGGTTTAGTAGTACACTGCCTTCGGGAGTAATTTCCCAATAGGTTTCAAATTAGTTTAATGAGATTAACACAATACTCTCAGCTTATGGCTCGGCAAATATGCACTCTAAACGTACACTCCCCGCTTGTACAATACTCATATCTTGGGCGACAGACAAGTCCAGTACAATGATTCCATGCGTTTTGGCAAACATATCTTTGGTTATACTATTTTAAAATAGTTGTGAATCTCGATCAAGAGATTGCATTGTCAACTCATACAGTGTCATATAGGATTTATCAAAATATAGATTGCAGAGTGGGATTCCATTTAATTTACACACAAGACATGAAAGTCCAAACATCTCAAATTTATGGGGGCAACCTGTCCACAATCCTATTGCAATAGCACTTTTTACAAATGTCAATACCAATTATGACGGAATTTCAGTTTTGGGGGAACTTAGACTTCCCACTTCACCAATATTTTCAGAAACATGTTTTGAAACTTCAATCATTTTGAAAGCAAACACGTAGTGTAATGTCCGCTACCCTCTTGCATACTAGAGGATGGTGACGATGAGTTGATATCAATACGTCTTCGCTTTTGTCTAGCAGTAGCCATCAGTGTCATCAAATCAATATTTCTACTGCAGCTGCTAGCTTACAGCTGCTAGGCGTACTAGCATTTTCCAAGATTGATCCAAAATCTTTTTTTCTCCTTTTTTAAATGGTTTTATTGTTGTTAGAGGACTGGCACTTTGTTCCTTTAGTTTCATTAGAATTAGCTTATTGGTAATAAGACTTTTCGGAAAGTTGAATGTATTTAAAAAGTTGTATAGATTGTTGACAAACGATAAAAGTCCTTTTCAATTTTAACCATATCATTAATTAAAACAAGTAGATTACAACTTTTCCCTTGAATTATAATTCGTTACCCAGTGTTATCGACTTGAACAGGGTGATTTTGACGAGCGTCACTTTCCAAAATGAGATATGTTAAGACTTTTTACTTTGTTAACGATGTTGAGTGTGGCTGTAGGTTTCCGATACTTGACACCATTGCATTCAATTCCTCATCCTTCTCCTTTGATTGTGATGTTGTTGTTGTTGTTGTTCCAGCAGCAGCAGAAGAATCTTGAAGAGATGTTTCCTTGTTGGGATCAATGACACTTACATTGACTGGTCTCTCACGATAGGGTTTATGTTTGTCCATTCGTCGAAGTGCACCTTGAAGTAAAACTAGCTTTTTATCATCGGCAATATGCTCATCATTAATGAATTTACTTAGATTGTCCTCAGAGTGTTCGACTGGTGAAAGGGTGAGTTCTATGGGGGTCAATTTGTAGGGTTTAGCCATCTAGAGAAAACTGTTTACAGGTCCTGCAATTATTTGCAGTGAAAGTGTAAAAAAGCTACCATCTGGATGAAGAAGACGTTTTTTTGAAGTCTATTCCTTTTTTTACAAACCAAGGGAAATACACTGGCAAGATGTTGCTTTGTCTGTTGTCTAACACCTTCTGGAACTTAAACTTTGTCCGCCGTAAAATTTAAACAAAGTTCAGATATTAGATTAATAAATTCTTTGTCAGTGCCATTTTAAGTATGGATTCCTAAGTTTTGGTTTTGAAGTACTTAGAATGGAAAATAAATGCCTATTTTCATGTAGTTTCTTCAGTGTACTGATGGCCACTAATAGCCTTTTTTACTGTTCACCGGAAGATATACTGTAATTTCATTGCCAAAAAATCTGTGACTACACACCAAAGGTTGGGTGTATTCTGATTAAAATCCAAAGGTATGTAATCATAGCGTTTATTTGTTGCCTGACTGTACAACGAAAATAGAAATTTAGGAGCACCGGGATATATTTGTTTATTGAGATTTATTAGAGAACATGACTCACGAACAGCTTTGTAAATAATATAGTAGCTGCAGTTCAAAGTAAGTGTTCTCATACACTTGCTCTGATGAAAGACATTATGTAGAACTAGGGCTATGGAAATCTGTTCATGATCTGAGCGAACAGTAAACAATTGTAGCATTTCCTTAGACCACTGTTCAATGAATTCAGCTAAATCATCAACAATCAGCCAAGAGTTTGGCTCAATAATATTGAAAACATTAAGTACCCATATGAATTGTACCGGCAGAGTCTCTGTCGCAGCAGCAATAGCCTTTATTTGGTCATATGACTCTTGCCAAACACTACAGCAATAGTAGATTTTTTTCCGGCTTTTCCACAAACATTTTATTACAATTTGTAATTATGTTAGTTAAAAGTGTTGTCTTGTCCGACATAGATGGACCACAAAGAAACGATCTGAATTTTTTTTTTAAATTTATACATATTTGATGTACAACAGCTGCACTACAACTAACTGTAAACTATACTTGTCTAATGAATAAATAATTTCCCTTGTCAGCAGTCCTATTGCAGTCCCATCAGTCCTAGCAAGATGTTCAAAGAATAAAAACAACAACAACAATTTAGAATCATATTTTCATTTTATTTTTTCAATTAACATAAAAAATAAGCAATTAGCACTTTGCAACAAATATTTGATACATATAATACCACGGAATTGTGGAGACAATAAAAATCAACACTATTTTTTTTATATACCACATAAATTTTCAAATCAACACACATAAATACATTTAAAAATGAGCTACGCCCCAGGGGCGGCCGCTGTGGTGGCCGAAGGCCGAAATGGAAGGCGGGGGGAGCCCGCTGTGGCAGGCCCAAAGGCTGGGCTGGGCGAGTGCAATACAGCCCAGGCTGGGCTATCTTGAAGACAAACACAAACAAAAATATTAATTGAATAATTTCTGAGACAACACTGGTTAATCATGATAAAACATGAAATCCCGAAGAAAACGAAGACAATTAACAGCCAGTGAAAAAATTGAAAAATTATGCAAATATTTTGGTCAAGACCTCCGCTTGACAGTCCTCAGCGCAGAATAAAACTAATAAAAATATAAAAAACCAAATCTTAAGATTAAAACACAAAAATAAAATTGGAAGACCCTTTCACAGTAACGGCGAAAGGGTAACTGAATAAAAAACACAAGTCTAAATGGCATTTCACAATTTCATTTTACATAAAGCACTCTTAAAGACCAATCGCTTTCCATTTTGATTATTATCGGAGATTTTATTTGATTGCGCAATATACTTTTGTGGACGTATGTAAAAACGCTTTGTAGTACGAAAGGAGCTAGGAATTTTGCAAACTGAAAGACTTATTATTCCACAAATGTATAAATTATTTTATCCTAAAGAATTTTTTGCTCCTAAATATTACGGGCTCCCAAAAATCCACAAAGATGGAGTTTATCTACGCCCAATTGTGGCTTCTTATAGCTCTCCGACTGCTAGATTGGGGAAATGGTTGTCAACACTTTTTCTCCTTTATGCAAACGCAAACTTCATGCATAAGAAATTCAGTTCACCTTGCTGAAAAATTAAAAGACCTTGAAATAAAAAAGATAAATTTTTGGCCAGTTTCAATGCCCTTTCTATGTTTACGTCTTGCAATGTTAAAAAATGTGAACTAGCTCTCCAAAGGAAATTAGAAGATAATATTGATCAAATGGACTACAAAACACTGGATATAGAAACTATTATGCGTCTCGTCCGTCTTTGCAATATTTTCTCCTCATATTTCCGATTTAATGATCAATTTTACACCCAAATATGGAAACTACCCATGGGTAAATGTCTTTCACCATTTTTGGCAACTTTTTATATGGAATTCATTGAAAACTCTGCTCTGAAAAATTTTCCTATGAAACACCAGTTCTGGGGTCGGTTTGTGGATGATGTTATTTCTGTGTTGGAGCATAGAGGGAAGTCACTTAACTCCTTCTTAACTCATCTAAACTCTTTGGACTCTAACCTTCAGTTCACTTTAGAAATAGAACATAACCACAAACTTCCTTTTCTAGATGTCTTTATTTTTAATAAGTCTCCTGGCCTTGAGTTTTCTATTTATAGAAAGCCTACGCAAAACGATAAGTATTTGCATTTTTCCTCCAACCACTCTCCCTGCACAAAAAGAGGAGCTGTTATTTCTTTAATTGACTGAATAATAAGAATATGCTCGGACTCTCACATAGTCTCAGAATATAACTATATTAAGGACATATTAGTTTGCAATGGCTACCCCATTAAAATACTTGAGTCCAATGTAGAAAAATGACGAAAAAAAGCCAAAAAGAATGCATCAAATCCACAAACCCCATCAGATATCGTCCCATTGGTGGCTGATAAGAAACTTTTCACTGTTCTACCTTACATTCCAAAATTGAGTGACAAGCGGTAAAGAATCCTTAAAAAACATAAACTTAATGTCACCTTTAAAAATCCAAATACTATACAGGGCTTTTTCAACAACGGCAAAGGTAAAACCAGCCCCATTCTGGGTAGTGGTGTTTATTGAATTCCTTGTTCTTGTGGTTGTTTTTATGTTGGTAGAGCCCAACAGCAAGTGGGGGAGAAGTTATCTGAACATAGGTCCTCAATTGACAAGGCCATGAGGCTACGCCAAAGGCCTGAGGTTTTTGATTCCACCTTGGCATAACATGTGCATGAGAGTCCACACCATTTCATTCTGTTTGACGAAACCTCAATTGTTGCCCCGTTAAAGGTCTAACGCAAGTTTTCAGAGAGGTAGTTGAAATAAAAAAGCATATTCACCTAAAGGTAGCTCCCAATAGAGACACTGGAGAAAATTTTCCAAGTCCCATTTATGATGAAATTATTAATTCTGATTGTTTTTACATACATCTACAAAAGTATATTGTACAATCAAATAAAGTCTCCAATAATAATCAAACTGGAAAGCGCTTGGCCTTTAAGAGTGCTTTACGTAAAAAGAAATTTTGAAATGCCGTTTAGACTTGTGTTTTTTATTCAGTTACCCTTCCACCGTTACAGAGAAAGGGTATTCCAATTTTAGTCTTGTGTTTTTATTTTAAGGTTTGGTTTTTATATTTATATTAGTTTTATTCTGCAGTGAGGACGGTCAAGCGGAGGTCATGATCGAAATATTTGCGAAATTTTTCAATTTTTTTACTGGCTGTTAATTGTCCTAGTTTTCTATGCGATTTTATGTTTTATTCATGGAATGTATTAAGAAAAAATGAAATCTCCCCCTTCCACCACCACCCACCTAGTAGTAGTTGTAGTAGTAGTAGTAGTAGTAGTAGTAGTAGTAGTAGTAGTAGTAGTAGTAGTAGTAATAGTAGCATTGAATTTATGTTAATTTATCCAGACCGAGTTGTTTTCTATAGTCTATACTTTCAACTCGATCTGAAATATGGCAATGGCCAAGGGGACAATGGGGACTTACATTGTCCCCAATAGAAAAAATGCAAAAGGTGGTATGACGTCCATGGGGACTTAAAACCACCCTCACGTACATAGACTTTGTCCGATATGGCTGTCATGGCATTTTTCTCTACTCTAACTGTGTAGTTTTGAAATTGTAAGGAACGAATCGCAATGACTTTCGCTCTTTTTACAAAAGTACTGTCCACACAGTTTCTATAAATACTCATGTCAAAATTATTTTTTACATAGTGTTAAGGCACACCCTTGCACATTTGTTTGATATCCTTATTTTGTGTTTCAAAACAGCACACCTTCAGACCTGTAAACATACCATTGGATATTAAATTGCTCCCCGTCTCTGACTTTAACATCAACAATTGATTTAGGGCCAGGCGCTTAACTAACTCCAGATAAATGGACTCATTCCAATTGGTAAATCCATTCGAGAGCTCATATGTTTACCATTTTCCAAGTCTTCTATTAAATATTCAGTTTAACTTTTAAAAGGAGTGAATCAGTGTCTCCTCGGCCATTGCATCTTACACACATTGTAGAAGAATGACAAAAAGAGTTTGTTGGAGATTTCTGTTATTGAACTGCCACCTGCAATATTTTTATTTAAAACAACATTTCTTTTTCTTTCTATGTAATAGAACCATATTAGAGTCTCTGACAGTGAATGATGTAAAGTTGGGGTCGGCAACGGTTCGAGCACATTCTTTCTGATTGGTTACAAGTTTACATTAACTCCTGTTTCGTACGCTTTCACATATTTTACCGAAAGCTGAATTTCAAATGAGCTTATAGATTTCTTTTTCAACTTCCGTTTTCGCCTGTGAGCGTTTACTGACAAAAGTGTCAATAAACATTTTCATATAAGGCTTTTGGTCGTATTGGAAGGCTCTATGTATATTTGTGACCCTGAAACCATTGACTACCATCCATCGCAATAACACATGATGTAAAACTATATTCTCTTTCGGATTAGGGTCGGCAATTAGTTTTTGCTTTAAAGGGGTCTAGTACATACCCTTATCCATTATTAAAAACGAATTGTAGGGAATCAAAGGGTGCTTGGTCACAGGTCTATTTATGCGCGGTAAAACAACATCTTGTACCGAGTTATGGAGCTCCATCGGTATTTCACCGTCAATTTAAAAAAAAACATCCTTGTAGTCCCTTCTCCTCAACAGTGTTAATGTCAGGGAAATTTGAAGCACAAGGATTGTCAAGCCATTTGTAATTACCACACGGCAAACAGTAGTGACACATTGCCGAGGGGTAAAGACAATTCATATCTACAAAACTGCATCAGACTTTACACCATTGACAGAGTCCTTCACAGTTGGATCAGTTTTCATGATTCGGTCCCCGTAAAAACATACCCTCCCCTCATTCTCTTTCTAAAAATAAGTGCTGAACCACGTCGGTGATGTCTATTTCTTCTTTACTGATTTTTAGAACTAAATCCATCACCAAATGAGGAGTTGAAAAATAATAACCTAAATCCAATCCAAATTCCAAATAGATTTTACCCGTGTTCTCAAAGACAATGTCCAAAAGAGTCAATAAATCACTTGCCAAGTACATTTTGAAATAATCCCAACCATTTTTACATCCCCCTTTGACCCAACCCCTCTTTGCAAATTCATAGTTGGCAATGGTGCTTTGACTATCGGTTAGTGAATTATAAAATGCTTCAATGGGTGGTTTTTCCTCACTTAGCCTTGAGCGGGAGTTTTAGTAACCATATGCATATCTGCCCCTTAAACGTTAATAAATCAGAAATTTTATCATCTGGAAAGTGCTTCTTAAGAAGGGGGAAACTATCACAATTGTCGCCTTTCTGTAATTGAATCAATTGGCTAAGGGATTTAGGGGAAAAACTAAAAGAGTCTAAAAACAGATTTTATTCAAGCAAGTATGTCCATTATCTAGTGTTTTCCATTTGAATTCTAAGAGCAGCAACTTCTCAGATTATTTGGGTATGATATTATTGGAAAAAGAATCATCTACCTATGCGCCATCTACAAATCCACCTTTCTGCATACGTACCAATGCTTGTAAAATAAATTTCAAATCATAATTGAAACTGTGTGTAAAACAGGTATAAAGTATTGTTGACTTACGTTTATATTGCACGATTGATGGACCACTACATGAATATTACTCCCCCCCCCCCACCCGATGAAATTTCTTGTCATAAATGATTATGGTCGCAGGATTTGCCTTCGCACCCTTTCCCCTTAGCTCCTTTCCCTTTACCCTCTTCAAATTTCCCCTTACAAACCCAACATATTTTCTTATTTTTAATGGCCAGTCTGTCCTCTGGTGATAGAATCATAGGATAATTTGTGTGACGTAACCGGGAAATTGCCTTATTCACTGTCATGATTAGTTTAGTCAATGTTATGCCCATACAATCCTCCCTATCCAATGTCTGAATTACATCTAACACTTGCTTGGTGTTACTAGAGTCCCTTTAAACGTGGGCGTGAGACATTGTTATTGGTTGATGTTCTTTTATACGATTTGAATTTGTGGGTGAGTCACATCTGTGAGTATAGCCTCACAGTCCAAGCTGATCTTATCACTTTGCATTAGTCAATTCAGAAAATTTCCAAAACGTAAAATTGCCTTATCACCGCTAACCGTTTCCACAGACTGGTATTCATGACGTTTGCAGTGTTTCATGTTATTCTTTAGGTTTAAATCGCCACGAAATCGGGACAGACATGTTGGACAATAGTATCATACTCCATTTGTTTCCCTCCCTCCGAACACTACTAATATCTTTGATTGGATTAAAATGGCCCATTGAATCAGGCTCTGTAAGTGGCGTGTACCCATACCCAGTGCTTTACTTATTCAATTGACGGAACCCTCACTGGAAATATTAACCCTTTTTTATTACTGCGGTCACCATCCTCTGTTTCTTACTCGAGCACCGTAATACCAATCTTTAAATGTCCGTTAGCTTGTTCAAAAATATATATACCCTTGAGTGTTACAGGATATTGACCTTTTAAACAACTGAAAGCTACTTTAGGGAAATCTGACTCCTTCCTATCCCCCATTAGCTGCCCATTTGTCCAAATTTTTCTAAGTAGCATTATCTTTCATGGGTCGCAGAGCCGTTGTAAGGAATGCGCACATGAAACACTGTTGCCCTGTTTCGAAACTGATTCGTTGTACACCCTTACATCTTTTTAAATCAGGATTACATTTTAAAACTATAGACTCCAGCCCAGCAACTCTTAAAATAAAATCTGTTTTAAAGTGATATATATTTAAATTTAAATTTTCAATAAATAAAACCACTGACCCACTACCCTTCTAATTATAATTATCCAGTTTTGTGACAATACTGTCTATCCGTAATGCACCCTCATAATTTTACAAATGCGGATGAAGGACTAAAATTTTATTTTGCAGAAAAAGTGAATAAACTTCACCATTATTTTCATTTAAATAAAATATTTTGAGTGCTATTGATGCTTTTATATTGTCATGACCACCCCAGACCCCAATTTTTCGTTCAAGAAGGGATCGAACCTTGCTCACACACGTATGGACAATATTTATGTGGTATTTTATAATACCCCCTGCGATTAACGAATGAAATGGATCCCCAAATATGGCTGGTGCGAGGGGTGTGAGGGTGGAGGGTTGAGGCGTGGAATATAATCACATAGTTCACTCAACATACCCTCGGGTGTATCTGGGCTTTGAGAATCTGCCCAAGCAAGTTTATTTTGTTCTTCAATTATACTTGGTTGAACTGGGACGATGTCCATTAAATCAGTGGGGGGGGGGTTCTCCTTTAACTCTTAGGAAAAAATATTTAAAATTCTACAAGTGTTAGGACTCATCTGATCTACCCAACCAAAATCATCTTCTGACATACCTTGATCTTCAAAAGCATCTGGTTGGGCAAAACTAACCTCCAAGCCCTGTTCAAATGCGTTAAGAGGGATATTAAATGGAGTAGTAACATTACTATCGCTAAAATATTATTTAAAAAAGTTAACCGTCCACTCAGGGTCATCATCATTATCATTGTTAATGTTAGAGGTTAAATCATCAAAATTTTCACTACCTCTAAAACATTCCTTTAAAAATTTACCGTACCACTCAAAATCATTGTCTACGGATGGTGTTTTAATAAGTTGGCTTTCGCTAAAATTTATCGGCGACGTTATCAAAGATGTACCCTCAACAAGATAACAAAATCTTTGAGCTGGTAGTGGTGGTGGTAAGTCATCCATGTTAATCTACAATAATAATAGAATTTATTTTCATTGTATAATTCATCCTGTTTTATAAAAGTCGAAAAAATTGAATTATTAGCGAGGTATTTTCGGATTATTAGCGAGCAAAAACATTTGCATACTAAATGTACTACTAGTAGTAGTAGTTCACTGTTAACCCCGCCCTCCCAACCACTATATATTCCTGAAAGTCTCAATTTAATATACCATTATATAATGCTCTTAAACGTAAATATTGCCAAATGTACCAAATATAAATGTACATAGTTGGTGTTCTGATTTCATCTTAGTTTCATCTTAACACTCATAAATCTGTTACGGAAAAATCCTGGATCATATTCTCCCACCCTCCACCAAAGTACCATCTTTCCCCCTCCCACCGTAATGAAATTTTTTCAAACAAATGCCAATTTGCATAACTTATGAAATATGCTCAATAGACCGTGGAGTTTATGTCATTCCCCTATACACACACGCACAGACACAGACACACACACACACACACACACACACACACACACACACACACACACACACACACACACACACACACACACACACACACACACACACACACACACACACACACACACACACACACACACACACACACACACACACACACACACACACACACACACACACACACACACACACACACACACACACACACACACACACCCACACACACNCACACACACACACACACACACACACACACACACACACACAGTTGATTGTACTTTCAAAAATTACGAATGTCTCAAAATGTTTCCGAGGCTGATTCCAAACCTATTATTTTCAAAATAGTGTACTAGAATATTCAATGAAGTATACCATCATAGTTTCTATGATAACTCCTTCCATACTAGATGATCTGTTGGAGAAAGGGTGGATAATAAAAAAAATTACTTATAGCAGCGCTTTTTACTAATGTGCTATCTATACTAAAAGTATCGCTTCTTTACTAACGCGTTGTCCGATAAATTCTCCGTTTTCAAGAAGAACCGTATATCATCTTTAATTTAATTATAAAAAATACCAACAGTAATCATTTTCAAACATTATTCATTGAAATTTAGCTTATTTTTTCTTTATATTAGAAAATATAATTATAATCCAGAAAACGGGAAAAAACGAAAAGAGAAAATTAAATTTTTAATTACACCGTGCATTGAAGATTCAGAATATGGTAGGTCATGCTGGATGTTATTGGCTTGTGCAGTCTGAACCGTAGTCCTGATAGGTTCATGTGTGCTCGGGCTCACATATACTATCAAACTTGCTCTTGTGGTTGGTGGTGGAGATGTCACCGTCTGACTGCTATGAGCGTAAGTTGCTAATTTTGCCTTCTTTTTCATAGGTTCTTGTTAAGATATTTCCTTAAATAAAAATTTAGTTTACTGATAATTTATTCTTAATAAGCTGGATGTCCCCATCTCCCTCCCCACATTTATATTTACGTCTGCATAAAACATTTAATTCGAGACTAGTTGGCCTGTGATCTGTTAAAATGCAGAAACAGTTTAAAAGTCACCCTATTTCACAGTCTATTGAATACGGTAGTACGTTTCCAATGTATTAAGTGGCTAGGGGGAAATTGTTTGGCACTTAACTGGTTTTAAATTCTAAGATTATACGAAAGACACGTTTGGATAATAACAGACTATTGTCGAAATGGAAACAAGTCAGTATGCTATTGAGATGCTAGCCGATAATAGCCTATAAACAAGAAGAAGGTTGATACATAATTAATTATCATTAGATTTTTTCCTGTTAAATTATCGTGTTTCTGACACCTTTTATTTCTTTAGAAAATTTTGTGTACAAATATGGATCTTAGACTTTTCAAATACAAGATCTATCAAAACTATTTGAACGGAAAAGAATCTTAATTAATTACATACAAACTATTTAATTATGTAAAAGAAACACACCATTTTGATTGTTCATAGTATGCATATCGCTCAGTCAAAAATAGAACTATAAGTGATACCACACTGGCAGTTGTAACCCATATTTATCCACTCGAATTCAAAGGAAAATACATTAAAAATAAAAGTTATATCATAGTGCATCTAACACTTTAGAATAGACTAATCTTAGTGACTCCTTATTTGGAGTCCCTCTCACCTGTAAATATATATTCCTGGTGAGAATATAGGGTGATGTTCTGAAGGGTATCCAATTGTCTTCCAAATATGGACTTCCCCCTGAATAGCAAAGGCTTCTACTATTGTAACTATTATTTTGTAATTGTAACTATATTATTGAAAATTTTGCTATTAGAATCAGCATAGTCGAAAACCTTGAATGGTGGAATTTCAGTCCCCCTCCTTGAACAACAAGGAAAATCACTTTTTAGCATTGATAGCACTGATCTGTCTCCCGTTTTTGTTTTACCAGGGCTAGCGAATGACTAAAACATCATAGAGAGATGTTTAATGGCTCATTAGAACGGAAATTAAATTTGCTAGTGCCTTTTTTTATGTGACCGAAAATGTTGGAGGGCAACTAGCCCCTCCTCCCGTCCCTTAAGGCCCCTTCCCCCCAAAGTCGTCCTATAAAGAATTTAGATAGCCATTTTGTTTAACACAGTTCAAACGTCCAATAAATATGGTTTTGATGATGATATGACCCGACTTAGTCCTTGGAGAAGGACTATAAGTGGTATCAGGTGTATAGGTATCGTATTATCAGTGTCGGGTGTATTGGTATCACATATTGTATCAGGCATATTGGTGTATCGGTGTCCTGTGTTTCTTTTCAGTCATTTCCTAGGCTCATTTTTAAAGCATGTCCCGGGAAGGAAATATATTTCAATATTAAAACAAAGAATTAAATATTCATATCATGTTTCTTAATGAAAACAAACTTATTTTATAATACCATTAAATCCATTTATCCTACCTACACGAGAAATGATCTTTTTTTCAAAATTTCGATTCATTTCTAAGTAATGAGTAGCTTTTCTATTTAGGGATAGGACAAATAACTCCCTAAGCCTAAAGGCACATTTCTGTTGAGCTAGCCAAATTTGCCACAAATATTTCTGAATATGCAAGGCTGTCCGCTTAGTTAACCTTTTGTGTCAAAGCTACTCGCCTGAAGCAACTTTCTTAATTGCGTCTAAATTTAATTTTTAAAAACAAAGGAAATCTGTTTCAATATTAAAACCGAAATTTAAAAATCTAAATCTTGTTTTTTTTCTAAACTACATGGTTGCAGTAGCTGCAACCTAGTAAAGAGCGAACCACAGCCCATAGTAAACAAAAGTTGAAAAACGCCTTTAAAAAAAACTGCCTTGTGAAAAGAAATTGCCGTCCGACACTGAATCAGGAATGGTAACTATTGTTTTGGTTAATCTTAAAAAGTAAAGGTTTATTGCGAAAAGAAATTTGAGGTGATCATAGTAATTTGAGGGTCAACAAGAACGACGTTAGCACAATAGATTATTATTTTTTCCATAGAAGGACACTTCGTATCGAAGTAGTTGTCGTAGAAACTTCAAAAAGGGCTCATTCAATTAGAAATTGGAGTGGCTAGTGCCCTTTTTAATAGTCGAAAGTGATTGGAAGGCAACTAACACCCTTTCTACGCCCAACATTTCCCCAAAAACATCCAATCAAATTTTGAGATAACCATTTTGTTCAGCATAGTTGATTTCCAGATAGAAAATACGTTTTTGAGGAGGAAACTCCCCCACAAGCCTCAGGGCAAGGGATTTAAGTTATGCCCTGGGGGCATATAATAACGACAATGGCACGATGTACTATTTTTTTTTCTTTTAGACCAGGGCACTTCGTATCGAAGAAGTTGTCGTAGAAACTTAAAAAGGGCTCATTCAATTGGAAATTAGAGTGGCTTGTGCCCATGTTAATAATCGAAATTGATTTGACGGCATCAAACACCCCTGTCACACCCACCTTTACCCCAAACACATCCAATCAAAATTTCTAGACATCCATTTTGTTCAACGCAGTTAAAAGTTCTGGAAATTAGATCTGTGAGGATAACACCCCCCCCCCCCAAAGCCCTCAGGGCAAGGGTTGTAAGTTATGCCCTGGGGGCATATAAGGCTTCTATAGAACGTGTTACCGTAGAAACTTCAAAAAGGGCTCATTCGATTGGAAATTGAAATGGCTTTTTTAATAGTCATAAGTGATTGGAAGGCAACTTATACCACTTCCACGCCCACCATTTCCCCAAACACATCCAATTAAAATTTTGAGATAGACATTAGTTCAGTGTAGTTGGTTTCCAGATAGAAAATATGTTTTTGAGGAGGACACTCCCCAAAACCCCTCAGGGCAAGGGTTTTAAGTTATGCCCTGGAGGGATATAAGAACGACGATGGCACAATGTTTTATTTTTTTTCTTTTAGACCAGAGCACTTCGTATCGAAGAAGTTGTCGTAGAAACTTCGAAAAGGCCTCATTCAATTGGAAATTAGAGGGGATTGTGCCCATTTTAATAGTCGAAAGTGACTGAAGGGCAACTAACACCCCTCTCACGCCCACCTTTTTCCCAAACACATCCAATCAAAATTTCTAGACAGCTATTTTGTTTGTTGTAGTTGAAAGTTCTGGAAATTAGGTCTTTGAGGATGACAACCCCCAAGAGCCCTCAGGGCAAGGGTTGTAAGTTATGCCCTGGGGGCATATGAGGTTTGTATAGAACACGTTGTCGTAGAAACTTCAAAAAGGGCTCATTCGATTGGAAACTGAAATGGTTAGTGCCCTTCTTAATAGTTAAAAGTGATTGGAAGGTAACTGACACCCCTTCCACAACCACCATTTCCCCAAACACATCCAATCAAAATTTTAGAGAGACATTGGTTCAGTGTAGTTGATTTCCAGATAGAAATTATGTTTTGAGGAGGAAACTCCCCCAGATCCCTCAGGGCAAGGTTTTAAGTTATGCCCTGGGGGCATATAAGAACGATGTTGGTAAAATGTATTATTTATTTTTTTACTTTAGACCAGGATCCCTTGCATCGAAGAAATTTTCGTAGAAACTTCGAAAAGTTCTCATTCAATTGGAAATTGGAGTGGCTTGTGCCCTTTTTAATAGTCGAAAGTAATCGGAAGGCAACTACAGCCCCTTCCACGCCCACCTTTCCCCGAAAGACATCCAATCAAAATTTTGAGATAGTCATTTTGTTCAGCGTAGTTGATTTCCAGACAGAAATTATGTTTTTGAGGACGACACTCCCCCACAGCCCTCAGGGCAAGGGTTGTAAGTTATGCCCTGGGGGCATATAAGGTTTTTATAGAAAACGTTGTCGTAGAAACTTCAAATATAATCATTCAATTGGAAGTTCAATGGGCTAGTCCCCTTTTTAATTGACGAAAGGAATTTGAGGGCAACTACTCCCTCCCCTTATCACGCCCACCTTTTCCCCAAACACATCCAATCAAAATTTTTAGATAGCCACTTTGTTCATCGTAGTTAAAGGTGCCGGAAATTAGGTCTTTAAGGATGACAACCCCTTCACAGCCCTCAGGGCAAGGGTTGTAAGTTATGCTCTGGGGGTATATAAGGTTTTTATCGAAATGGCTAGTGCCCTTTTAATAGTTGAAAGTGATTGGAAGGCAGCTAACACCCCTTCCACACCCCATTTCCCAAGACACATCCAATCAAAATTTTGAGATGGCCATTTCGTTCAACGTAGTTGAAAGTTCAGGAAATTATATCTTTGAGCAGGACAATCCCCCCACAGTCTTCAGGGCAAGGGTTATAAATTATGCCCTGGAGGCATATAAGGTTTTCATTGAAATCTTTTTCGTTGAAACTTAAAAAAAGGGCTAATTTGATTTGAAATTAAAAGGGCTAGTGCCCTTTTTAATAGTCGAAAGTGATTCGAGGCCAACTAACCCAAACGCACGCCCACCATTTATCCAAACCCATCCAATCAAAATTTTGAGATAGCCATTTTGTTCAACGTAGTTAAAAGTTTTAGAAATTAGATCTTTGAGAATGATAAACCCTTCAGAGCCCTCGAGGCAAGGGTTGTAAGTTATGCCCTAGGGGCATATAAGGTTTTATAGATAGTAATGTTATAGAAACTTCCAAAAGGGCTTATTCGATTGGAAATTAGAAGGGCTTGTGCACTTTTAATAGTCGAAAATTATTGGAGGATAACTAACACCCTTCTGACACCCACCAATACCCCAAACGCATCCAATCAAAATTTTGAGATAGCCATTTTGTTCGACGTAGCTAAAAAGTCCAGAAATTATGTTTTTGAGGATGCCACTCCCCCAATAGCCCTCACGGCAAGGGTTGTAAGTTATGCCCTGGGGGCATATAAGGTCTTTTTATGGAAAGCGTTGTCGTAGAAAATTCAAAAAGGAATCCTTCGATTTGAAATAGAAACGGCTAGTGCCCTTTTTAATAGTCAAAATGATTGAAGGGCAAGTAACCCCCCTCTCACGCTCACCATTTCCCCAAACACATCCAATCAAAATTTTGAGATAACCATTTTGTTCAACGTAGTTGAAAGGTCCAGATGTTATGTCTTTGAGGATGACAACCCCCTCACATCCCTCAATGCAAGGGTTGTAAGTTATACCCTGGGGCATATAAGGTTCTTATAGAAAATGTTGTCTTAGAAACTTCAAAAAGGGCTCATTCGAATGGAAATTGATATGGAAACTAACCCCGTCTCACGCCCACTATTTCCCCAAACACATCCAATCAAAATTTTGAGATAGCAATTTTCTTCAACGTAGTTGAAAGTTCTGAAAATTAGATCTTTCAGGATGAACCCCCCTCACGCCCTAAGGGCAAGGGTTGTAAGTTATGCCCTGGGGGCAAATAAGGTTATTATTTAAAGAGTTGTCGCAAAAACTTCAAAAGGGCTCATTTGATGGGAAATTGAAAGGGCTAGTGCCTTTTTAATAGTTTAAAGTGATTGGAGAGTGACACCCCTCTCACGCCCAGATTTCCCCAAACACCTCCAATCAAAATTTTGAGATAGCAGTTTTGTTTAACGTAGTTGAAAGTTCTGGAAATTATGTCTTTGGGGTTGACAACCCCTTCACAGCCCTCAGGGCAAGGGTTGTAATTTATGCCCTGGGGTATATAAGGTGTTTATAGAAAGCGTTGTCGTAAAAACCAAAAAGGGTTCATTGAAATGGAAATTGAAAGGGCTAGTGCCATTTTTATTAGTCGAAAGTGATTGGAAGGCTTGACATTTTTATAGTAAAGATCTATGAGGGTACAATGTATTATTTTTTTTTGTTTAGAGCAGGGCACTTCGTATCGTAGGAGCTGTCGCAGGAACTTCGAAAAGGAGTCCCTCAATTGAAAATAGAAAGGGGTAAGGCCCTTTTTTATAGTTGAAAGTGATTGGAGGTCAACTAGTCTACCTCCCACGACCACCCTCCCATTTGCCCATTATGTTTAGTATTAGAATATGTATAAAGTTGAAAATAATAAACTCGTAGGTGCCGACCCAAACTATCAAACAAACCAAGGACCCCAACTATCAAGGACACCAACCAACAAGGACCCCCAACCACCAAGGAGTTCAACCTCCAAGGGCCCCAATACCCCTTTCCCCAAGGTTTTGGCTCCTCCCCCATTTTTATACTCTTTTTATACTTTTTTTAAGTTTAATTTTTTTTGAACTTTTTTTAACTTTCATTTTTTATTTTATATACTTTTTTTGACAGAAAGTTTTTCAACTTTTTTTTACATGTCTTACAATGACATGAAATATACTTAAACCAAAAAAAATTACATTTAATATTTTCGAAATAAAAAATGAGAATGATATAGATATATTAATCGTGACCTTTACTATTAGAAAAATAATGTTTGAAGTAGCACATTCCTTTTTTCTTTTGAACTAAATTTTTTTGGACTTTTTTCAATTTTTCCAACTTTTTTTTTTCTTTATGCGGCTGTATCAATGGTATTCTATGATCAATAGGGCTGTATTAATCGCACTCTATGATTGCTCATCGACACTACGTGACTTTCACAGTGGCTCCTATGCCTGATTATCAGTAGAGGTCAACATTGAGATTCGAAACTGACAAGACAACAAGCCCATTTCTAGACCAATCAGAGAGCTACAATTTCTAACCAGATTGACGTCAGACCCATAATTCTAATAATTCTGATCCTAGACCTGCTCAATAGCCCCAAGAGGTCTTAGCAACCTCTCATAGCAACTGCAACTAATATAAGGAAGGATTTCCAGTATAGTTGATATTAGTGTGAGAATAGAATTCAAGGAGAGAGAAAAGTTTGACTATACTCGTTTATTTATTTGCCAAGATATATAATTGCAGTAATGAGTGGTATGTTTACACTATTAGAAGTTGATAGTGGCAGCAGCATTAGCAGCAGCAATGATACAAGAGTACCAAACATTGCAGTAGAAATTACAAGAGGATCTCGACTTTGTCTTGAATG
>JAQQPU010001815.1:0-15389 GCA_029168905.1 Artemia sp. Kazakhstan ARC1039 | reverse complement strand
ATATATTAAGCGAAGAGGCAACAGAACTATGAGGGAAATGATAGGATAATGGATTTTGAAAAGTATTTTTCGTATTAGGGTATGCATAAACTAGAAAAGTAATAAAGTAATGAGGAAAATGATAGAATAGTTCCCTTTGAATAGTATTGCTTTGTATTGGGGTACAGTCGAAATTATTAAAATCGAATATATTTTTAGCGATGAAACGACAACCCTATGAGGGAAATGATAGAATAATGCCTTTTGAAAACTATTACTTAACATTGGAATATGCATAAAGTCAAAATTAATAAAGTCAGATATATATTTTAAGCGATGATATGACAGTAGTAGAAGAAGGAGTACCAGTCCGGAGAAGAGTCCATATATGGGCATTGACCTACTTTCGGGGTTGACGCAATACGCTCAGTGAATACAACTAGTACAAGATCAATGATCTCCAATGAGCTAGAATACAAACTATACAAGATCACAGCCAATCAGAGGGCTAGAATCCGTGGACGAACAAGATCACTTGCCTCTTTCTAAACCAATCAGGGAGTTAGAAATACTGGGCGAAGTGACATCATCAGACTTCTGAGAATTTCCAAATTGGTTTTGCGCAATAGCTCCAAGAGGTCTTAGCAAGCACAGCTAATATAAGGAAGGATTTTCAGTAAAGTTGTTATTAGTGTGAGAATAGAATTCAAGGAGTGAGAACAGTTTGACTTTACTTGTTTATTTATTGGACAAGATATATATTTGCAATAATGAGTGGAATGTTTACGCTATTAGAAGTTGATAGTGGAGCTGGTAGCATCAGAAATGATCCAAGAGCGCCAAACATTGGGGTAGAAATTACAAGAGGATCACGGCTTTGTCTTGAATGGGATGAAGTTTATGGAAGATACGTGTTATCTTTGAGCAAATTTAAATTAGAGGACCAATTATGCTTCGCTGCAAAAGTTGATATAGCACATGTGAATAGACTTCAAAGTGCTTTAAATACAATGTTGAATTTTATAGAGGACAATAAGTTATATTGGTAATTGCATATGTGTAATGTATTTTTGTTGTAATTATGATCACGCACAATACAACTGTTTCGAAATCGAAAATTTTCCCTTTCTTTTTGTTAGATTTTTTTAGGTTATCGAATATTCTTGAAGTAGAACGAATCGTGGTTAGTCTAGAGTCAGCAGTGAGAGTGTTAAGATTGAAAAATGAATAAATTTGTGAAAGAGAGAATTAAGTCGAATCTTGTGATTATAGAAAAATGTTTTATTCTAGATGACGATTTTCCCGAGTTATCTCTTCAACGGAAGATATTTTCTCAGGAAACACTTAACAATATAATGGGGAATGATTCTCTCCCATTGGACGATTGTATCAAACTTCTACGATGTGACTCAAAGACTTTTACTCATTTTATTGATATATGAATTAAAACAAAGCAGAATAATATCGTGGATATACTTTTGAAAACATTGCCATTGATTCTTCGTAGATGACTCTCCCTTCGAAACAGGTTATGTAACGTCACAGAGTTACTCCTCTCTCTCTCCTACCCCCCCCCCTCTGATTTTTATCGAACATGAATCAGTTTCTTTTTAGCTGTGAAAGAGTTGACAACGAAAACCAAAAAAAAATGTTCTATACATGTCCACTATGCATGTACACTCTTGGCAGTTGGTCATCATGTGAGAATTGTACAATTATTGATGAGTATAATGAAAAGTGCAAATTATACAAACCGTATAAATTACATAGAGGATATGTAGTACGAATTAAAGGCTGTAATTCAGGTCTTGAAGAGATTTGTGACTCTCACCCTAGAGGGCAACTATGCACCAATTGTCACTATGAGAAATGTTATCAATGGGAGAAAATTTATCCTGGTATGATTGGAAAGAAATCTCAACGTGATTTTAGTTTATTTCTACGAGACTGGTATCGTCGTGTTTTTAAATTATTTTGGGACGAAAAATCAGGTCTACGATTCAACTGTTGGGGTAACAAGACAGTTTGGTTTCTACGTCATCGCTGTGACAACACTGCCTATTATGACTATAAACCTAGTGATTTTTATTTGGCTGTTACCGAATGTGATTCACCACTTGAAAACACTGTATGTGATATTGCTTCAAATAGACAAATTGAAACACGTGAATTTCACAATATGAATGCAAATAGTGTCATTGACTAAAATAAGAGATGCGATAAGAGTGAAGTTACATTGTACTGTAGAAAATGCGACCCTGACTTTGCAGCCAATCAAGATCAATATACAGTGAATTCAAATGATCTACCAGCATTGATGGTTCTCGACAGTTGCCTATACACCGAAGAAGAAATCCAAAGTGAAAAATAAAGACATTGTTGTTGTGTATATACATTTTTTATTAATAAACAAATTCATATACATTTTTTAAGCACTTTACTCGTAGGGCACTAAAATAAATTTTATACAGGTTTGAGAGGATATTTTCCAAGATAAAGTCGTTCAGACGTGGATTGTCTACGTAAATATTGAGAAACTGGTTGTAAGTATAACAGCGACATCTGAACATGAAATATAGTAGCGGATGAAAACCGCAACTTTTAGTCGTTAGATCTTGCACTCTTTTCCGATTTTGAATAATAGTTTTCCAACTGCTTTCAATATAGTTGTCGATATAGAGTGTAGAATGTATAGGTTATGCCGAGAGGATCAAAGAATTCCATCGTCTTAATTGTTTGAAAGATGCACAGCCAATGGCCGGTATTAACAGTCTACGAACTGCTATTAACAATGATTAGGGTACTGTTTGCACTTTGAATTTTTCCTAGGAAGTCCGATGGTAGACAATAGGATCTGTATTTGGACATGTAGGGGTTATTAAATACACTGATTATTTGACTGGTGTTCATTGTGCAAGGTCTATTAGAACACTGCCTTCGGGAGTAATTTCCCAATAGGTTTCAAATTGATTTAATGAGATTAGTGCGATACTCTCAGGTAATGGGTCGGCAAATGTACACTCTAAACGCACTATCCCCGTTCGTACTATATTCATATCTTGAGTGCAAGACAGGTCTAGTACAATGATACCATGTGTTTTAGCGAACATTTCTTCGGATATCATTTTGAAATAGTTGTGAATCATGGTCTAGGGTTTGCATTGTCAATTCATACAATGTCCTATAGGATTTATCAAAAGATAGATTGTAGAGTGGGATTCCATTTACTTTGCAGACAAGAGATGAAAGCCCAAACATCTCAAACTTATGTTGGCAGCCAGTCCACGATCCTATTGCACTATTGCTTTTTACAAATACCAAAGCTAATTTTGATGCAATTTCGCCATTGATAAGGGATGATCGGTAAAGGTGCGCGAGCCTTTGGCAATATGATGTTGATTGGTGATTGTATGAGGAACAAGTAGTTTAATATTATCTGCACTGGTTCTCAGTTTTTCCACTGCCAAAGCAACAGAACTCATAACCTGCTGCTTTCGTACATGTAGTATTGCCGAGGGGAGGGAGAGAGTTACATCAAGATTGGCAGGAAGTTCCTTTCGTAAAATGAAATTGGATGGAGCAAGAGTCAATTTTATATCCACTATAATATTTGTTGGTAGCCATTGGGGTATATTAAATATTTAATGATATGTTTTTCTAACTAGATGTAATTCACTAGTTGTAGCATTTTTAAGTGCATATGTACTATTAGTATCTGAAATATATTCATATCCATTGAAGGTGCCTCTCAATTCCTTGTATTACTTGGGTGTCATCAATATGAACTGCTTATAGCTTGTATAATTTGAGAGATTGTTGCTTGTGCTCACCAATGTGCTATTTATGTAGACACGGATTTGACGAAATAAATTATGTAATATACAATTTTCATAGGATATTCCATCAACTCGAATTGGCATTCCACTGTCGGATTTCTTGACTATCATATGTAAATCTATAAATCTCGAAGACATGTCCATAAAGTAGTCGTCATTTGAATAAATTTGAAAGTGGATATTATCGGAGAGCGGTTGTTGTGGATAAAATTGTTCATAGTATCCATGTTTTACACTCACATCAACATTTTCTGCATTGAATAGATTTAAAAATGAAGTGATTGAAGGATGGAAATTCTTATGTGGTAGATATGCCATTGTTCAGTCTATGAAAAGAAATCCAGTTTCGATCTAACAATTCTCTTCCTGGGGCTTCTTCTTCTGTTTATTGTACGTGTCGTCTTTTTCCTTCTTTTCTTTGACAGGGGTGATGTCTTCGTGTCTGACCTGAGTAGAGACTGATGAGTGGTGCACTGTTTCTCAACCTTTTTAAACCTTTTCCATTTTGCTGAGATTTCAATTGCTCGCCAAGGGCTCGCGCACTAGACCTAAGATTGTCCGAAGCCCTTTTTTTAAAATCCTTTCTAGAGCTCCAATCGTATAGTGTAGAGGATGCAAAATCTGTCGCAGCCGGTACAATATATTTTTTAGCCAGAGGTAGTGCAGAGCAAAACAGCTTAGCTAACCAACTGCCAAGACCATAGCCATAAATTGATGAATGACCTTTGTAATTGCCCTTTCCATTGCCGAGATGTCTTGGGCCAAGAGAATTAACATAGCAGTCAACATCCGGACAAATGAATACCACTTTTCTATTTAACATCTTGTTTTTTTTTTAACACCGACAACGATGTGTCGAAAATGGCATGTAATCGCAGCCAAACCTTTTGATATTGCTAGGGGATCACCTAATTCAGTTCTTAGTGTTAACTGGCAGAGTTCCAAATAGGAAGTGTTTACGGCGATATACTGAAGATGCTTTATATTGTAATGATGAATATGATCTTGATTTGTTTTTTGTTCAAGAACTCATAGGAGGGGGACATTGCTATTGCCAAATCTGGATGTTTCAACAAATGAAGCAGAAAGAAATATACAAGTGTCCGTGGTGAACGCAGGCGGGTAGTCAGAAAAAATAACATTAGTCTTTCCGGCACTTTTACCATTGATTATATTGAGTTTAAAGCAAGAACATCTTTTAGATTATCATTGAGAATAACCCTTTCACTGTCAATGGGTGAACTAATGTAGATCTTGCCCTCTTCCTTAGAAAAGTTGAAATGAAAGGCTCCTTTTTTACGAGCAGAAACTGTTTTATTGATAGAACGACATAAATCATTCATACAAGTGAGTTCCTCGTATGGTAATTCAACATATGGATAATCCAACCAATTGACCATTTGAATTTTATGTTGTTCGCTATCGGGTGGTAGCGGCTAATTATAGAGTCTAATTTTTATATCATATTTGCAATCTTTTCTCAGATTATCATAGGTATTTTTGAGAATAAAGTCGACAAGAGCCACTTCATACACGCCATTAGTTTGATAGTGGGAGAGAGTTTCGTCCAAAAATCACTTATTTTATTCAAATCATTGTAGAGAGGGTCGGAGACATTGGACATGGATGCCACATAGAAATCATTGGGCATTGTTAATGTTTTCAACTACAACCCAAGAATCAAAATCAGAGCTGTATCCTAGCCAACGAAAATGCAACTGTCTCTTGCCCCTGCGAGTACGGCTCTTTAATATCTTTTGAATTTGATAGATTTCACCACTGTTTATAACTTTTTGTAGTTCATATTCATAAAAACCACCGAGGATCTCATTATCTTCAATGTCTCACAGCCGATATGTCGTGGGTTCGGTGTCTAGGATTTTGGACGCTTTAAAAAGCTCAGTGCTCCATAAATAATTCCCCTTTTCAAAAATATTGGTGGTTCTATTAATTCGAACAGTATCACCAACATTCAATTTTTTCTTCACAATTTATTTTGTTTTTTCACTGGAATATTGTTTAAGAAAAGTGAAAAATGCATTTTCACTGCAATGAACTTCCTGAGGGCTAACACTGGACAGTGATCGATGTGGTCGTTGGTTATATATTTGCATGATATTATCTAAATCATGAATAACAGCAGCAGTATTTTTCAGTGTACAATATCTAGAAATTAATGGATGAACCGTTCTTATCAATCGTTCAGCCAATGCTGCCTTTATCGGACTGTGACTATGACAGAGCTTTGTATTATATTTCAATAGAACCTTTTGCGCATGTGGATTAACAAATTCGCTACCACGGTCACTTTAAATTTTTCTATAGCAATCTTGTTGAAGAATACTTTCTAAAGCCTGAGCAACTTCAACACCTCTCTTTGTTCGCAAAAGAATTGGCATATACATAGCGACTAATGACACTGATCACCACTAGAATATATTTGTAGGGGGTATTGTGAGGTCTTTGGATCTCACCTAGAGTGAAAAGATCTCTTTGCATTATATGCAGAGGGAAAAAGACTTTAGTTTGTCGATATTGTTTGCCAAGAAGCCTACGATTCCGATGCAGAGTGTAACTTGGTTCATTTTCTAGATACTCTTTTGCATTTTTTAAAGTGCTACCACCTACGTCAGAGGCAACTTTAGAAAGTATTATGGGGGAACTTCGACTTCCCACTTCACCAATATTTTCATAGACATGTTTTAAAACTTCATCCATTTTGATCGCAAACATGTAGTGTAATGCCCACTACCCTTTTGCACACTGGAGGATGGTGCTTGTGACGGTGAGTTGTTATCAATACATCTTCGCTTTTGTCTAGCCGTCATTGTCGTCAATGTTATCAAATCATTGCTGCTGCTGCTGCTGCTGCTGCTGCTACTGCTAGGAATGCTAGTATTTTCCAAGACTGATTTAAAATCTTCTTCTTTTTTAAAGGGTGCTGTTAGAGGGCTGAAACCTCTACTATATTCCCTTAATTTCTTTAGAATTTGCTTATTGCCGATAGGACTTTTTGGGAAGTTTGATGTATTTAGAACGCTGTATAGATTATTTTCAAATGATAAAAGTCCTTTAGGATTTGTAACCATATCACAAATTAAATCGAGTAGATTATAACTTTTCCCTGAATTATAATTCGTTTCCAAGTGCTATCGACTTGAACTTGATGATCACCACCAGTTTCCAACATGAGATAAGATAATACTCTTTTACTCTGTTCCCGATAGGTCACTGGCAATAGGTTTCCAATTGTTGTCACTATAAAATTCAATTCCTTCTCCTTTGATTGTGCAGAATCTTGAGATGTTTCCTGTTTAGGGGTATCTGTGACGGCGACGGGAAATCTTTTTGCTTTCAGTGAATATAATTAACCAATGGTTAATTATAAATACTCTTAAAGTTTCCATTGAAACAATTTTTGAATAGCTGCTAAGACTAGAACAAAGTTAATTCTGAATTCTGGCCGCAGCTTAAAACTTGGAAAACTCTAAACTTCATCTGTCACTCATTATTAGGTTTCCATAAATCCAGGATTGCCAAATGGACATGTTTTAAGTTCAAAGGACACATTTCCATGATCCGGGACATAATAGGGCAAACAAGGGACATGTTTTGAAAATTTGGGACATAAAATGGGCATATTTGGCAAATTTATGACATAAAACAAAATATTTCCCTACTGGGTATATATTTTTGTAAAAAATTTCACTTCACCAAAGTAGGGCTAAAACTACTTATCCAATACTAAATTGACTTATCTACTTACTTTCTACTAATTTTTTAATTTTATACTGTATTTGTCGGAGCTATTTTCTCTTTCGCGAAGACAACAATCTGCAAATACTCTTGAAATTCTTTGCCAGTGTGTATTCTTTCATCTATAAACGATTTTATGTCTCCTTGTTTTTAACACTACAGTCAAGGTAATGGTCAAAACATCCATCTATTTATCATTTATTACCAACTGCAAATGAAAAGTTAACAAATGAAAACTTTGTATTCTTGATGATCTAGAATTAAAGCAAAGCTAAGCACCCAGGATGAATTTCGTCAGTTTGAAAATGTTTAAAAAAAGAGTGACAGGGTCACAATGTGTTTGTTTTCTGACCAAGGCACTTCATATCAGGGCCCGAAAAAAATATATCGGCTGTCTGTTATTATTGGGTCGATATGAAGGTCGGTTTCAGATATCGTGAAAAAAGTATCAGATATCGGACGATTTTTTTTTTTTTTTTATACGCAACTTATCCAGATGTTACCAAACCTCCTAATGTAATTTTTGCTTGTCCAGTCCTGGGAGGTAGAGCAACTAGCCAAAACTGACCGAGGTGGAGAGAGCAGCGGAAGTTAGTCAAATGAGGGCAAAGTATATTTATTGTCAATACACAACACACCTGGACCTGGTCCAGCAATGTTCGAAATATGGTGAGTTCAAGAACCTACAACTTCTACTAAAACAACTACAATAAATTATACATTTTTGCTTAATGAATGTTCAACTGCATGGGTGAAAGATCCAAGGTTAAATCAGTTAAAACCATGATATCTAGTTAGGGGCACAGTTTGGAAATTTAGTTCATGTGTCCGCATTTGTCGGCATACTGGACGATCTTGTCGACACAATCTTTAAATTCCTCCTTCAAACTTAAAATGTTGCACACCTGTATCCAGTGTGCTTGGTATGGTAAGAGACCATATCAAACGAATGTAAAGTAATTTCCTGATTAATATGTATAATGATTAAAATACAAATTTTATATAAAAATGTATTTTATAAAATACATATTTATATTCAGGTTTAGGATAATCAGTTTCAGTACATATCTTGTACCTCTTTCAATAAAACTTTCATGTATTTGTGTTATTGTAATGTAGTTCCCGTTTAAGAACCAAAAAATTTGGATTGGAGGGCAAGCCGCTCTCTCCCCCACTACAGCTCTCTTTTCCCCAAATACATCTGGTCAAAATTGTGAGATAGCTATTTTGTTCAAAACTGTCCAAAGAATTTATAACAATCCAGGAATAGATTCAGCAGATATAAATTCCTATAATAATTAAAACTCAAAATGACCAGAAACCAGTTCTGGGCTTTTTCTCCCTGGGAAAATCCCCCCGGAAAACATCACCCGTGCAAGACATACCCCCCGCTGTTGAAAATACAAAAGAAACTTTAAAAGAGGCATAAAAAAAATCTGAAATTGATATCTATTCACTTATGACTTCTGGGAATATTTCTGGTCTATGCTGTTATTCTATTAGTTAAGAGGAACGAAAACTCAACACCAAAATGAGCATAACTTATTGCGTATAGACAGGGAACTGCTCCTTGCTCATTCAAACCTCCACCTCATGGTCGCAGAAACTTCGGAGGGTACTCATTAGATCAGAAATTGAGAGTTCTAGTCCTTTTTTATAAGTCGAAAGTGATTGGAAACCAGCCATCATCAGGGAGAGGGAGACTTTTTTCAAGGGATTATTTTCCACGGGGATATTTTGCACGTGGTTCTGGGGGCATTCTGGGGAAGGGGGGTAAACATCGGCCACCCCAGAAATCATATGAAGCGCATTAGCACTGCTGAAGTAGAGAACTATGTTGACACAATATTTTTTGCTTTACCAATGCACTTCGTATAGAAGGAGCTGTCGTAAAAACTTCAAAAAGAGCTCATTCAATTGGAAATGCAAAGTTCTAGTGTTCTGTTTAGGATTCAAAAGTGAATGGAGGGCAGCCCAGCTTTTTTGTCGTTCTGGAATGTCGCTTGACTCCTGGATTGTACTTTATGACATACGCAAAAAGTACTCTGATAGTCAAAAAGCTACCAAAGGAAGTGGAGATACTGACCCTCCTGGCAACTATGCCTGTCAAAAGGAATTCTCGTTGCAGGATGAGCCTTACACTCCTGCATGCAGTTTTTTACTGTTTACATGTTTTTATAGTTTTTTTGCTTCATATTAAATCCTTTGGTATAGATGTATCAAATGAATTTATTTTGTTTTCGTTATATTTGATGTTAACTGGCCGCTTTGAAGGAGTTTTACAAATTGTTCTTTCGTATATAACACAAGAGGTAAAAAAAAAAGAAAATCTAGTTTCTGAGATTTCCAGATGGACATATTATGGAGATATTATAGACAAAATATGGACATAATTTGGCTAAAGATGACACATTTTTGGATACTAGGAGGACATATTCATAGACCAAAAAGTTGGCAAACCTGGAATCGATGGCATGCAGTTGAAATTGGACTCTTTGGAAAACAAAACATCAGGAATCATTGTTCCTTCCTACATAAATTAATTTAAAAAAAAAAATTCCGAGGGAAGCAAAGAGTGAAGTTGAAACTTAAAACGGAGAAAAATTATTACTTCATAGCCTATCTAATATATATCAATAAATCTAGTACAAATAAACCAACTAATTATGTTTCCCTGCGCTTTTAGGATTATAGAAAACTAGCGCTTTACTGAAAACACAAAAGCCAAGTATAAAAACGAGAATATTGATTTAGGAGTCAAAAGTAAATACGTAGCCTCACAACAACAAACTAATCTATAACGCTTTTCATAGTCCTACAGGAGCTGTGATATCAATAACTTTCGGTATACAATTAAAATTATCTTAAAACATAAGCGTAAAATTATGTATTTTTTAAATAACTGCGAAGTAATTCAGCAGCATACAGGAATATTGGATTGGTTTATCAGGTAGCATTTTGGTCTCGCCAGCTATAATACCAATAGTGAGTAATACACAGTCTTAAATTTTAAGAAATAAGCTTTAGTTTTACTTGAAATGAAGATCAATTAATACATAATATAGGCTATGAAGTAATAATTTTTGTCCGTTTTAAGTTTTAACTTCGCTCTTTACTTACCTCGAAAAAATTTTGTTTTTTTAATTAATCTTTGTTCGTTTTCTATAAAAATTTAATGTAGAAAAAACGCTGCCATGATCTTTTTCAAACAGTTCGTGGTAACGAACTGTAAGTCAGGAGCGACTCAGCTCAATAGTAACCGAAACTCTAAAAAACGGAATTTTGAAACCAATACTACTACTACTACGAACAACTCACCGCAGCACCAAGCCGCCTGAGGCCAACACAGCTAGGCACGCTCCTCCTCCACCCCAATCTATTCAAAGCCTTTCATTTTAAACGCGCCCACGAAGTTCCCATTTTCTTTAAACCTTTCTTTATGACGTCCTCCTTCCCCAGACGGGGACGACCTGCTTTCCGTTTAGCCCTTGATGGTTTGCCGAAAAGAACAATCTTCGGCAATCTGTCGTCCTTCATTCGAACAACGTGCCCTAGCCACCTCAACCTTTCTTTCATTATAGCCCTAGAGAGCGGTATTGAATCACATTTTTCGTATAGCCTATTGTTTGAAATACGGTCACTCAATTTCTCTGGGAAACATCTAGCAAATCTTCATCCGCTTTTCGGAGCGTCCATGCTTCAGAGCCATATTTGACCACTGTCATCACTGTAGCTTATAATATTCTAATCTTGGTTTGCAGACTTATCTTCGTATTCTTCCAGACTTTTTTTAACTGTGAAAAAACACCCTGAGCCTTGGCAATTCTATATTTAACATCTTCACTGCTCCCACCATCTTTACTAATAATACTACCAAGGTAAGTGAAGCTGCCCACCTGATCAATCTTTTCATTACCCAACGTCACCTTTTCATCTTCACTTATTCCTAGCTTTAGTGACTTAGTCTTCGTGGTCTCCCATTGCCTTTCCTGTGCTCCTTAAAACAAAGTCCATCAAAATAATCCATACAAAGGGGGATAGAACACAACCCTGCTTAACTCCTGATTTAATACAAAATTAGCTGCTAACCTCATTTCCTACCTTAACCACAGCAGTGTTATTCTCGTACATAGCACTAATCACTTTAATGTATTTGTCTGGTATACCATACAAGGATAAAACCTTTACTAAAGCTCTTCTATCAACAGAATCAAACGCTTGCTCATAATCTATAAAACTGAGGACCAAAGGTGTTTGACAATTCAGGCACTTCTCAATTATTAGCCTAAGAGTGAAAATTTGGTCGACACATCCTTTACCTTTTCTAAAACCGCACTGTTCTTCTCTTAAAACTTTGTCTACGGCATCTCTTAGTCTAAAAAGTATCATATTACTAAGTAATTTACTACCTACAGAGACCAGACTACTGCCTCGATAATTACCACACTCACTTTTATCACCTTTCTTATAAAGTGGCTTAATTAAGATTTTGCTAAAATCGTTAGGTATTCCCCTTTTTCAAAAATCATATTCATAATCTTCAGTAACTTATTTCAAACCTCAGAGCCACCATATTTAAGAAACTCATTTACCACCCTATCAGCACCTGGAGCCTTATTATTCTTTAATCCTTTTAATACTGTTGCTAATTCCTCCTCACAAAACAAATCTTCCTTCACCTCCAAGTTATCACAAACTTCTTCATTTTCCTCTGTATTTTTTCCTGCAACTCTATCTCGGTTAAGCATATTCTCAAAATGTTCGGCCTATCTCTCTTTAGTTTTTTCCTTATCACTAACTGCGACCCCATTCCTATCTTTAACTGGGCCAAGTCCGGATTGACTACTCCTTCTCAATTTGTTAATGGGCCAGTACAATATTTTACTATTATGCCGTCTAGCTGCATCTTCCAGATCCTCGGCAATTTTATCCATGGCCTCCACTTCACCCCTCCTTAGTTCTCATTTTAATGCTTTCTCCACTTTCTTTACACTTCTTTTGTTTTCATACGATCTATCACTCAGATAGTTCTTGTACAAGTCCTTTCTCTTTTTTATTAAACATAAAGCTTTTTCACTAATATTCTTAGCTGCAGTTCTAGCTTTCTTCCCTAATACACCTTCAGCAACTTCACAAATTATTTTTCTAAAATTATTCCAACCACCTTCCACATTATCAAATTTTAAACTCTCAAGTTTAGTATTCAACTGTTCCTGGAAAGTTTCTCTCAAATTCTCATCCTAGAGTCTACCAACATCATAACTTCCCGGGAGGTAGTTACCCTTCCTATATTTAAGTTTTAAATTAACCCTTGACACTACTAGTTGGTGATCTTTACTTTTAACATCAATAACAGCACTCCTATATACCCTAGTATCTTGTATTGATCCTGCCAGTCTTCGGTTTACAATAACATAATCAATAAGGTCTGCTGTCTTACCATCACGTGAATAACATGTTAACTTATGAGCCATTTTATGACCAAACACCGTATTGGTTATAACTAGATTGTTATACCTACAAAATTGCAAAAGTCTGTATCCATCACTGTTTTCTTTTCCTACACCAAATTTACCTAGGCTGGGATACCATCTATCCCTATTTCGCCTCCGGAAAAGCAATGATCCCGGATACCAGTGCAGGACGGGGATCACATATCTTTTCAAGTCTACACCGAAGTGCTTAAGCCGGATTAGAACCGGACAGCTAGAAGTCCCTGGGACCTCCATGAATGGAGGCTTTATGCAATCCTGGGTCCATTCTGGTCACAACATGGTTTTCAGCACTTGGCGATGCTCTTCTATCAAGAAGAGTCAAAATCCTGCACAGACAGTCTCAAGCCTATTACCTCCGACTCATTATATATTCATGCCGACAAATATTATGCTTCTACGGGGAGGCAACCCATAATAGTTAAATTAGCTAGGAAGAGGTTTTTTAGCCCAAAGACACCCATCAAAACATACCAAGCCCAGAAAAATCCATTAGTCAGAATCCCGTGCGAATGCTGTGTCGTTTACTAGGCTATAATTTCCTCGAGGGGTGCCACTCCTCAAGCGAGAATAGAGTTGACCTCAAGGTCCCCAGTCTTGCAGGTACCCCGAAAAGGTCGATCAGCCTTTTGCAGAGGCCGTTGTCCATAGATCTAGATCTTACGCCCTGCCGCAGTTGTCCTCCTATAGAGGATCCTCCCGCGATGGTGTTCTGCATCACCATGCAATTTAACCCATTACTGGGAGAAGGTTTGCAACTCATGGGTCTTGTGGACAAACTAGTGGACCATTTTGAGTCTAGATTTGAGGGGCCTTCTTCCTCCTCCGAGTTATATAGTTATATATGTTGTTATATAGTTTAAAAGAATTTTATGGCCTGTTGATTAGTGGTTATTTTTTTTTTACTCTTCATATTCAGAGGGAATAAAGTTTGAACTGAATTGAATTATGGCTCTTCTGACGGAAATGCTATAAAACAAAAAGAGTAGTACCATTTGGTTCTCCATTTGACACTTCAAATATAGTATTTCCTCTTCTGATGATGCCCCTTCCCTTCTTTTGGTTCCAGATGTAGCCCTATACTATGCATAGCCCTAGACTATTCTGACTTCAAATGTATAAGTTTCATCAAGTTTAGTCCTACCCATCAAAAGTTAAGCGCCTAAGAAAATTTGCCTCTCAGTTCGAGAAGCAAATTTTTGTCTCGGAAAATTTGCCAAACAGTTCGTGGTAACGAACTGTAAGTCAGGAGCAACCCAGCTCAATAGTAACCAAAACTCTAAAAAATGGAATTTTGATACCAATAGACACATTAAAAAATCATAATTTAATTCTGACTTCAAATATATAAGTTTCATCACGTTTAGTCCTACCCATCAAAGGTTAAGTGCCTGAGAAAATTTTTCTGATTTTTAAAAAAGGGGAAAACACCCTCTAAAAGTTACAGAACTTTAATGAAAATCACACCATCGAATTCAGCGTATCAGAGAACTCTTTTGTAGAGGTTTTAAGCTCCTATATGCAAAAACTGTGGAATTTCGTATTTTTTGCCAGAAGAAAGATCACGGATGCGTGTTTATTTGTTTTTTTTTGTGTGTTCCCAGGGGTGATCGTATCGTTCCAGTGGTCCTAGAATATCGTGGGAGGGCTCATTCAAACGGAAATTAAAAGCTCTAGTCCCTTTTTAAGTGACCAAAAAAATGGAGGGCAACTACGCCCCCTCCCACGCTCATTTTTTCCCAAAGTCCCCCGATAAAATTTGAGATAGCCATTTTGTTCAGTATGGTTGAAAATATAATAACTATGTCTTTTAGGATAACGTAATCCCCCAAAGTACCTGAGGGGAGGGCTGAAAGTTATGACCTTCACCCAATGTTTACATATATAATTGGTTATTGGGAAGTATACAGACGTTTTCAGGGGGATTTTTTTTCTGGCAGGGGGGTGGTTCGGGGTTTATGTGGGAGCTTCTTTCCATGGAGAAAGTTTTCATGGGGGAAGGGTCATTGTTATTAAGGGGGTGCCGGATTTCCCAGCACTATTTAAAAACCGATCAGAAATTAAATAAAAAAAAAGTTTTTCAGCCTTGAGATTCAGCCTTGGGATTTTTCTTATAATGAACATACATTAAGATTAAAATATCATACCGTCACAAGACACTATGGAAAAACATCAAATAATGTTGACTTGGAAGTTTTAGCTGCACAGATTTATAATGTGAGTTCTGTTTAGTAAATTCTCTTAGGTTTTTCCAAATAAAATCATTTTTTGTAGTCCCCCTCCAATATATTCAAATTCAGAGTATACCCCCCCCCAAAAAAAAAAA